>JAABKJ010000755.1:72767515-72909379 GCA_011634705.1 Andricus grossulariae
AAATTAGGATACTAACATTTTCAGTTAAAAAATTAATTTTCAATAAAAAAGCAAATTTTTAACTAAATAAATTAATTTTCAAGCAAAAAGATTAATTTTCTACAAAAAAAAATTAATTTTTAACAAAATAAATTAAATTTCAACCATAAAGAATAATTTTCTCCTGAAAAGGATTATTTTTCACCAAGACACATAATTTTTAACCAAATAAATTAATTTTAAACCAAAAAGCTCAATTAGTGTCCAAGAAAATTAATATTCTATCAGAAAAAACAAAGTTTCAACAAAATACAGAAATTTTCAACCAAATAGTTAAAGTTTTTATCTGTGTAAGATAAATGTTTAACTAAACATGGAATATTAAAATTTGCAGTTAAAAAAATTAATTAAAAAAAAATTGAACTAGAAAAGATTAACTGATTGTGGTAAATTTTGGGTTTCAAAATTATTATTTAAATGTAAATAATGCAATGAAAATATAGAACGTTGGTTATTTTTCATTGATTGTAAAAATATCATTTTGACTGTTATTTAACAATAAAATTACTTTTGCTCATAACAAATATAAATTGAAATACTGTTGTATGCTTCTGTCTTGATTAAATAAAATTTTACATTATAGATGTTGATTTTTTCTCAGTTACATCATGCACATAAGTGGTACATTTTTCTTATTGTTGAATCTGAAAAATAAATTTTTAATATAAAAATAAACAAAATGTTGGAAAATGAACAGATTTTTTTCGAAAGAAAGGGTAATTAGTGCGTGCGTAGCACATGATGTTCTCGTATTGTACAATTTCCAATTAAGGCTTTTCAAATCTAACAAATAAAAATTATAGATTTTAAAAATCAAACAAATGGAAAGTAAATCACCGTTTGATTTATTTTATAATAATTATCATCCGAAATTGTTTTATCATTCATTTTCTTAACAACAACAAAAACCATTTGGACAGTTTCCCTCCTGTTTAAAAAAATGCTTTATTTTAGTACAAAATTACTTATGAATTAATTGTGTTTTTGAAGAAAAAAATTAATTAATTTAAGAATAATTACAATTACAGTGTCTTGCTGAGGGAAACTGCAGTCGAAGAAGCAGCACCTTTATTTATAACCAACTTCATATTGAAAATACCAAATATTGTAATATCACCAGATATTGAAGAATTACAAAATTATTTTGCAAAAGTAGTAACAAATGTGATAGAGACTCACAAGGGGATAATAATGTGGGGTCAGCGTAATTTCCATGAAGAAGGAAAGACTCTGGAAACTGAAAAAAGTAAATTATTTAAAAAGCATTACAATATAGTTCAAATATTACCTTGACCATAAAAAATAATAATTTTGCTTGAAGTAAGAAATATTGATTTTCACAATTTTTTAATCAGCTGAGGCCAAGAAAAATTTACGAAATTATCACCAAAGTATTGCTGATCATAAAGAAATTGTTCGTTGTACACTTGGTTTGCAAGGAGCAATTTATATGCTGAAACAAGATATAGAATTTTTAGCCAAAGTGAGTTTTTTTTTAATTTTAATATTTTTAATGGTTAAATATGATAATCATAATGATAAATATTATAATATTGTTAATTGTCAGGATGGCCACTGATTCGGGGAACCGGGAAATGAGCGGGAACATCTTCAGACCTTTACTTATATATTTTTTATATTTAAATATATATTAATTCAGTAGATAGACAAATTTTAAAATCGAATTGAAACTTTGAAAACTATTTTCAATTTTCAAATAATTTCAAATAAACAGATTCATAATTGAAGGCTTTTATTCAATTTTCAATCCCATTCCAATATTTTTTCAGACTAAAATATTCCATTCTTAACCCATTTCATAAACAATTCTTTAATTGAAAAACAAAATTTTATAATATTTAGCAATATTTGACTGTTCATTTATAATGAGCAATTTCAAATTAATTATTCAATGCCAAAAAACTCGAAAATTTGTTTATTATTTTCAAAATTTGTATTAAATTTGAAAGGAGGCAAGTTTACTTTTTAATTTTTGTTGAATTGGCAGAGGGAAATTTTACAATTTTAAGATTTTCGAGTTTAAAAGGAGGGAATCCGTCGTCCGTTATACTTTTTCCACGAAACTCAAGTCGAGACTTGAGACGAGAGTCGAGACGAGATTCGAGACAAGATTCGAGAAAAAACTCGAGACAAGATTCGAGACAAGATTCGAGACGAGATTCGATACAAGATTCGAGACAAATTTCAAGACGAGGTCAAGACTAGACTTGAGACATAGGCTACGAAATCCTTTTTTGTAGAAGCATGTTGCCAACTTTAACAAATTTGTATTGAGTTGGAAGGGGGGAAATTTTGGTTTTTAATTTTTTCTGAATTGAAAGAGGCATTATTTTTTTTGTTTTTTCCACTTCTATTAAGTTGGAAAGGATTTTTAAGATTTTTATAAGGATTTTATTTAGGAAATTTTGTTTTTCAATTTTTTCTGAATTCGAAGAGGCCCCATTTTATTTTTATCATTTATATTGAGAATTTTGGTAGTTTTTTCAGATTTGGAAGAGGCCATTTTTCATATGTAACATTTTTCTTGAGATATACAATTTTTTAATTGTGGAGACAATTTTGATTGCAATTTTTTTTCTAATTGGAGGAAGGAAATTTTTTTATTTTTAAGATTTTTATAGAAGTGTACGAGACAAAATTTTGGTAAGTTTTTCTGAATTGAAAGAGGCCGTTTTTTCTTAGTATTTTTATTAAGCTGAAGAGGAGAGCTTTTTATATTCAATATTTTTTCTAAAATGGCAGAAAGTAATTTTTAAAATTATTATCGAGTTGGAAGGGAGAACATTTTCATTTTCAAGCTTTTATAAACTTCTATAAAAAATGGTCAATTTTTTCTAAATTGAAAGAAGCATTTTTTTGTGTTCTTATAATTTTTATTGAGTTGGAAAGGATAAAATTTTGGTTATTTTTTTCCAAGGTGGAAGAGGCCATTTTTTTCTTTCTAACATTTCAACTGAGTTTATGGGAAGAATTTTCTTAGAAGTTTTTCTAAATTGGGAGATGAAAATTTTTTATTCTTAACATTTTTATGGAGCTGGAAGGAAGAAAATTTTGGTACTTAATTTTTTAGCGAATTGGAACCGGACATTTTTTTTCTTTTTCACATTTTCATTGAGACGAAAAATTTTGTTCTTATATCTTTAATTTTTTTCTGAGTTGAAAGAGGCCCTTTTTTCGTTTTTATCATTTTTATGGAATTGAAAGGGATGCAATTTTTGTTATTATTTCTCTAAGGTATCAGAGGCTATTTTTTCCTTTCTAACATTTTTACTGAGTTTTAAGAGAAGATTTTTTTCACAAGTTTTTTTCTGATTTGGGAAATTTTTTATTTTTAGAATTTTTATTGCGTTAGACGGGGGAAAATTTTGGTTTTCCATTTTTTGGCGAATTACGAGAGGGAAATTTTTTGGTTTGAAGATTTTTATAGATTTGGAAGGACGAAATTTTGGTAATTTTTTTCTCAATTGGAATTGTTTTTTAGGACTTTCATTGGGATGAAGGGGGGAATTTTTTATTTCTAATCTTTTTTTCTGAACAGGAAGTGGGTAATTTTTTATTTTTAAAATTTTTATCGAGTTAGAAGGAAGAAAATTTTTGTTAATAATTATTATTCTGAATTAGGAGAGACTAATTTTTCCCTTTTAACACTTCTATTGAGTGAACTGTCGTCAAATTTGGTATTTTAAACATTCAGATGAAAGGGGAGGACTTTTTTCAATTCTTTACTGAATTAAATAATAATTTAAAAAATTGAATTAAATTAAAAAATGGTTAAGCTTCAATTTTGAAATTTTTAAATTCAATCAGAATTTTTATCCTCGATTAAGACGGCGACCCTGATATTGTTTTTATAATTACAATTATTATTAAATATTTATAATTTATTTTCTTATTTAGAAATATCTGCGCTATTCGTATCTTTGGGCAGAAGATAGAGATGCTCAGTTGCAAACATTTGTGGATTCAAAGCCAATTACTCAAGAAATAAAAGAAAAATTTGTCGAATTTGAAAATCTATTCACAGAAATAGACGACCTTCCCAATCACCATATTGTGGGCCCCATACAAATAAATATGGGTAAATAAATTCCGTCACAAAAAAATAATTTAATAAATATAGTGAATTCTTGCCTGTTTCATGATGCACCTATATAAAGGCTCACCTATTTCAAGTCCCCCATGCTGAGATATTCCAAGTGGCGCAGTTCCGTCACCTCCCACCAAACGGTCTCTGTACGGTCTCGCATGCGTCAGTGGCTGACCAATTAAAAAGAGGTCTGAATAGTGGGAAGCTCACGTTCCTTCGAATTGAGTATTTTAGCAAGACGTCATGGGAATTCATACGAGTTTTTGGAAAAAATATTCTAAGCATAAAAGTAAGTCATAAATGTGCGAATGGTAATTTTTGTCAAGTTTAGAATATATTTTCTCACTCATGTTCCATTCTTTTGTCAATTGACGAACTTTCATAAATAAAATTAAATATCCAAAATTTGAGGATAGTGTATCAGATCAATTTGATCAGAATCGGGTACTCTAACCTAACATTTCGGATAATTGATTGTATTTTGTGAAACTGAAAGGTCTTCAACTGATAAAAGGATGAAACAGAATTGCGCAAACGCATTCTAAACTTGAAAACTATTACTATTCAGACCTTTATAACTTCCTGTGACGTTTAGAATGTTTTTTCAAAAAAGGCGTATGCAGTCCCATGTCAAGATGTGCCAACTATGAAAAATATTTGAGTCGCCCTTTTGATTCTACTATGGCTTTTAGTTGGCAAATTGTACTATTTCATGGAAATATAATATTTGTCACGTCGTACGTCAACAAAAACACTTGAAAAACACTGACATGTATGATGATGCGCAAATGCGGGCGCATGCTTACAGCGCGCGCGTCGATACAAGGCCGGCGCAGCCAATGAACGTCGCTTGACAAAAATCACCGGACGACTCGCGGTAGAGGTGGGGGCGCCTCCAGCCTTGAAATCCGCAAATGTTTACTCGCTGCTCTTGAAATAGGCAAGAGGTCACTGTATTTCGAAATATCAAATGCATCTTCTTCTAGAAAAATTGAAATTCGCTCTCATGGTGGAGGCTCGTGCTTGGAAAAACTCTTTGGGGGTGATTCTTTCGAAAACATACAAGCAAAAATTAAAAACAATTACTCAGTATATCGACGATAAAAGTAAAATTCTAGCAAGAAATATTAAAGATTTAGAGGATGTGAGAGTAGCAATGAAATGTCTCGGAGAAATTCGTGATGATTTCATAAATTTGGATATGGAATTAATTTTGGTAGAGGAAACTTATGCTTTGATGGGAAAATTCCGCATCGAATTTTTCAAAAAAGAACAAGACACAGTGGACAGTCTTCGTTATAATTTTTCAAATATGATACAAAAAGTAAGCAGAATATATATTCTTTATATTTATTATAAAATTGTAATATTTTACTTCTATCATTCTCGATTATTTTCTGGATTAGGATATAATAGAACTATAATAGGGTTGCTACAAAAGCCGAAAATTCCCTGAATTTTCCCTGAAAAGTTTTTCACTTTTACTGACCGTTATAATTTTTTCTTCCCCGGTATAAAAACAACCTTACGCCTAGGCAATCAATTATGTTAATGCAAATTAAACGTATCTAAATTTAATTTAAAGATCTTCAGTGACGAGAGTCTTACAGAATTTTGTAAGGGGAATCTACAAATTACGTGAGACGATTGGGGGGGGGGGAGGGGGGATTTACATAAAGAAAAGTTTTAATACAAAAAATTGTGTATCCACATATATTAAAAATGAGATATATTGAATTTTCAACCAAATAGTTGATTTTTCAACAAAAAAGATGAATTTGTATCCAAGAAGATTAATTTTCTACCAAGAAATACAAATTTTCCACAAAATACATAGATTGTCAACTTAGTAAAATAAATTTTAAGTTACTAAATTATATCGAATTATGAAAAAAAAACAATAATTTTCTAAAAAAAAATAAGAATTTCAAACAAAATATATGCCTTTTCAATTTAGAGAAATACATTTTAAGTTACTAAATTATTTTGATAAAAAAATTGTTTCTACCAAACTATTCAAATTTTCAACGAGAGATAAATTTTCAAACAATAAGATTAATTTTTCAAAAAGACGAATTTTTAAAATTGAGTTTTCAACTCAGAAAGATTAATTTTTAAACAAAAAATGGAATAATTCAATTTTCACTTAAAATTAATTTTTAGCAAAAAAAACTAATTTTTAACAAAATATTTGAATTTGCAACCGAATAAATGAATTGTTAATCATACAGTTCAAATTTCAACGAAAAGATGAATTGTGTACCCAAAATGACAAAATAGAAACAAAATAAGTCAATTTTCCAGCAAGAAGATTAATTTTCTTAAATTTTCAGTAAAAAAGAATAATTTTTGCTCCCAAAAAAATGAACTTTCAAATTTTACACGAAAAATGGAATAATTAAATTTTCACTTTTGAAAATTGATTTTTTAATGAAAAAACTAATTTTTAAAAAAATATTTACATTTACAACCACACAAATGCATTTTTAACGAAAACGATCAATTTCTAAGCAAAAAGATGAATTTTTTACCCAAAAAAAAAAGAAAGAAAAAATGATTTTTCAACAAAATAGTTAAATTCTTAATCAAAGAAATGAATTTTCAACCAAAAAGATTGAGTTTTAATTAAAAATAAAATAGTTATATTATGATTTAAAAAAATTAATTTTCAACCAAGAAGATTAAATTTCTACGAAAAAATACCAATTTTTAACTAAAAAACATAAGTTTGTATAAAAAAATATAATAGATAGATTTTCAGTTAAAAGGATTTATCTTTGACTACATTTAACGAACTTTTAACAAAATAATTCAATTTTCATCTAAAAAGATGAATTTTCCACCTAAAAAGATAATGTTTCAACCAAAAAGATGAACATTCAATTATTGAGATTACTTTCCTACTAAAAAGACTAATTTTGTACATCATACATGAATTTTCAACCAAATATCTGCATGTACAACTAATAAAGATACATTTTCAACTTGAAGTATAATAGTTGAATTTTCAGTTGGAAATCAATTTTCAACTAGATAAAATGAATTTTTAACAAAAAGACAAAATTTGAACAAAATGTATAAACTTTTAATTGAAAAAGATAAATATTCATCAAAAAGTAAAATAGTTAAATTTTCATTCAGAATAATAATTTTTCAACCAAGAAAAAAAGTAATTTATGGCAAAATTATTCAATTTTCAACCAAAAATATGAAGTTTTAACTAATGAGATTACTTTTCCACCAGAACCTTAGGTGTTTCAACAGAATACATGAATTTCCAAACCATTTTTTAATTTTTCAAATACAAAAGATTAATTTTTGATTCAAAATATAATAGTTAAATTTTCAGTTAAAAAAATGAATTTTCTATGAAATGAAATTAATTTTTAGCAAAATAGTTGAACCTGAAAAAAATGAATTTTCAACCAATCAGATTGAATTTCTACTTAAAAAGACGAATTTTCAATTAAATAGTGGAATTTTCCACTAGAAAAAATACATTTTCAGTCAACAATGAAATAGTTATATTTTCAGTTTGAAAAAATCTATGATCATAAAAAACTTCTTTTCAAGAAAATAGTCAAATTTTCAATCAAACCAATGAATTTTCAATCAGAAAAATGAATGTTTCAACCAGAAGAATAATATTCTACCACAAAAGACGAATTTCCAAAAAAAGAGTTGAACTTTCAACCAAAAGTATATATAATTTATATAAATAAGATAATTGGAATATATAAGGAATATACAATGAATATAATAAGAAATAATAATAAATAAAATAATATCAATAAAATAAATAATTTATAGTTTATACAATCTTAGTAAGATTTTTTTTAAGATTGTGGGGGGTCATAAAAAATCCTACGGTATCTTACATGGAAGGGAAGGGCATTTTAGAAAAATACCTTAGGTAGTTTATGGACGACCCCTAAAATTAAACTTCAGTTTAACGAAAATTACTTGATTCTTTTACTTTTTCTCTGTCATTCCCTGACTTTTCAGAATTTCCTGACCTGTAGCGACCCTGTATAAATGAAATCATATCTTAAATTAATAAAATAAAATTTAAAAAAATAGGCTCAACAAGTTCAAATTACTATATGTGATATGCAAGAACCATTAAAAAGAGAATTGATCAATGGCGTGGATATTTTTAAAAAAGATGTGGCAGAGTTCGATATCGATTTTGAGAAAAATGGGCCAATGGTTGAAGGATTACCAGCAAAAGAAGCCAGTGATAGGTATATTACTAAAAAAATTTACATAAAATATTGTTAACGCTTAATCCAATCATGTAACATGCCACTAAAAAATGTGAAATTGAGTCTTTAAAATTCGAAACAGAATAATTTGAATCTTGTAGTTTGCAAAAATAATCAACATGGGTGCTAGAAACTCTCAATTTCGAACTTCCCTGACTTTTCTTTGATCAACATTTTATTTTCTCTGAACGATATAAATTTTTCTTTCAAGCATAATAACAACTTTACACCTACGAGATAAATATTGTTATTGCAAAAAAAGGTTTGTTTCTAAATTAAAAAAATTAATTTCTAACTATAATAAGCAATTATTAAACAAAAGTGGAAGGACGGGGTTGACAATTTCAGAATGAAGCCATACATAATTTCTGGATGACCCTAAACTTTTTTTTACTCCCTAGGGAGCGAAAAGTACTTTTTACACTCTAGGGACTGAAAAGGGCTAAAATTATGAATGCATTAAGAAAAATTCCTTAATGAAAAAATTTAACTTTCCAAATTAAGTTAAAAACCTTATTTTGATATTTTTCAGAATGATATGGTTTCAAGCTCGATTTGATGACTTATGGATGAGATATCAGACCTTAAGCAGTGGCGAAATTTTATTTGGTATCCTACAGACTGAATATCCAATCCTGGAACAACGAAAAAGAGAATTAAATCTTTTGCAAAAGTTGTACACTTTATATTTGCAAGTGAATCGGGCAATAGATGGTTACTTTGTATTGCCCTGGTCCGATGTTGACACTGACGCCATCATATCTGAACTCGCTGATTTCCAGAATAGGTTTGAACAAGTTTAATTAATTATAGAATTGTGTCACTTTGCTTTCATCCACTTGTAATCAGGATTAATCCACTTGTAATCCGCTTAATCCACTTGTAATTCGACTAATCCACTTGTAATCCGATTAATCTACTTGTAATCCAAATTAAGCAACTTGTAATCCAGCGTAATCCACTTGTAATCCAGAATAATCCACTTGCAATCCACTTGTAATCCAGATTAATCCACTTGTTATTCAGATTAATCCACTTGTAATCCAGCTGGATCCACGTGCAATTCAGATTAATTCACTCGTAATCCAGTAAATCCACTTGTCATCCAGATTTATCCACTTGTAATTCAGAGTACTTCCCTTGTAATCCAGTTCAATGCACTTGCAATCCAGCTATTTCCATTTGTAATTCAGAATAATCCATTACTAATCCACGTTAATCCACGTTAATCCACTTGTAATCCAGCTTAATCAATTTGTAATCTAGATTAATCCACTTGTAATCCAGATTAATCCACTTGAAATTCAAGGTAATCCACTTGCAATCCAGTTTAATCCACTAGTAATTCGGCGTATTTCAAGTAATTCAGAGTAATCCAATTGTAATTCAGAGTAATCCACTTGTAATTCGACTAATCCACTTATCATCCGATTAATCTACTTGTAATCCAAATTAAGCCACTTGTAATCGACCCTTATCCACTTGCGATCCAGCTAATCCACATGTAATCCAAATTAATCCACTTGTGATCCGCTTGTAATCCAGATTATTTCACTTCTAATTCAAATTAATCCACTTGTAATCCAGATTAATCCACTTGTAATCCAAATAAATCCACTTGTTATTCAGATTAATTCACTCGTAGTCCAGATAATCCACTTGTAATCCAGATTGATCCACCTGTAATTCAGATTAATTCACTTGTAATCCAGCTTAATATACTTGCAATCCAGCCTAATCCATTTGTAATTCAGATTAATCCACTAGTAATGCAGGTTAATCCACTTGTGATCCAGCATGAATCCAAGTTAATCCACTTGCAATCCAGATTATTACACTTGTAATTCGGTGTATTTCAAGTAATTCAGAGTAATCCACTTGTAATTCAGCTTGTTTCAAGTAATTCAGAGTAATCCACTTGTAATCATAGTAATCCACTTGTAATTCGAGTGATTTGAAATAATTATAAGTAATCCACTTTTAATCCAGTTGTAATACGGAGTAATCTAGTTCTAATCCGAGGTAATCCACTTGTAATCAGACGTATTTCCTGTAATTCGGACTAATTTACTTGTAATCCACTTGTAATCCACTTGTAATCCACTTGTAATCCACTATATATAAGGTAACTTTAACCAACTCCCCGGAAACCCCTCCATGTACGGGAAGTGAGTGAAAATGATAAGAGGGGAAGAACGAAAAGTGATAGGGAAATTAGGGAGGGAGAGTAGGAGAAATTAGGGACGGGGAAATAAGGGGAAGTGAGAAGTAAGAGCAGGGCAAATATGAAAAATGCGAGGGTGGGGAAAGTGATAAGTTATAGGGAGTGAGGAGGTAGGGGAAGTAAGAAGAAATTAGTGGAGGGGGAGTGAGCGGAGTGAGGAGAAATGAGGGAAGGGAAAGCAGTGGAAGTAAGGGATGAGAGGAGTTGATGGAAAGTGTGGGGCTAGAATAAGTGAGGAGTAGAGGGAGTGAGGAAAAATTAGGGTGTAATGTAAATGAGGAAAAATAAGGAGAGGTGAAGTAGTAGGAGTAGGCGGAGTGAAAAAAGGGGAAGTTGGGGAGCGATAGTGAAGTGAAATAATGAGAGGAGAAGTAGAAAAAGTGAGGAGAAATGAAGACAGGGGTCCAGGGGACGTAAATAAAGTGAGGGGAAATAAGAAGAGAAATAATAATCAGAGCGGAAGAGGTGGACATAAAGGAGGGTAAGTAGGGGAGGGACAATGAGAGGAAATAAGGGAAAATAAGGAAAGTAAAAGTGAGGGAAGGGGATGTATGGGATGTTAGACAAAATTAGGAGCAGGTTAGATCGGCTGAAGAAAGTAGGGGGAATGAGGAGGGCAAAGTAAGGGAAAATGAAGAGGGAGAAGTAAGGGGAAATTAGGGGAAATTGTGGAATGGGAAGTAGGGGAAGTGAAAGGAAATAAGGGAATAGTGAGCATGGGAAATGAAGGGAAATGAGAGGTAGGGAAGCAGGGAAAGTGACGGGGATTCGGTCAATGTATGGGATGAGGGGAGTTGATGGAGAGCGTGGTGGAAGAATATGTGAGGAGTAGAGGGAATAAGGGAAAATCAGGGTGTAAGGTAAATGAAGAAAATAAAGTGAAGGGGTAGGAGGGGACCTGAGTAGAAATTAAGGATAGTGAAGTAGGAGATGTCAGAAAATAAAGTTAGTAGGAGTAAAGGGAGTGAGGGAAGGGGAAGCTGTGGAAGGACAGTGAAGTGAAATGAGGAGAGGGGAAGTACGAGAAGTGAAAGGAAATTAAGGCAGGGGACGTAAATAAAGTGAGGGGAAATAAGGAGGGGAGTAATTATCGGAGGAAAAGTAGTGGACATGAGGGGAGGTAGAAGAGGGACATTGTGGAGAAATGAGGGAAGGGAAAATGAGGGAAGAGGAAGTATGGGATGTTAGAAGAAATGAGGAGAGGGTTAGATAGGGTAGGGGAAGTAGGGGGAATGAGGAGGGAGAATTTAGGGTAAATAAAGAGGGAGAAGTGAGGGATAATGAGGAGAGGGGAAGTGGGCAAAATGAGGGAAAATTGTGGAATGGGAAGTGACAGGAAACAAGAGAATGGGGAGTATGGAAAATGAAGAGAAATGATGGGTGGGAAACAGGGGAAAGTGACGGGGAATTAGGTCAAGTAATGGGAAGTGAGGAGAAATGAGTGGAGAGGAAATAGTTGAAGTGATGGAAAATGATAGGAAGGGTGGTAGGCAGATTAAGGGATGGGGAAATAGGGGAAGTGACGAGAGGTTTAGTAGGTTAGAGCGGGTGAATAAGGGAGGGCAGTAAGGGCTGGTGAAGAGAAGTGGGGGAAGGGAAGTGTTAGATGGGGAAGTGAGGAGAGTGAATAGTAGATGAGGAAGAAGTTGAGGAAGGGAGGGGAAGCGAAGTTTGAAGTGTGGGGAGGGGAAGACTAATTCTTTAAAAATATATTTTAATATTCAGGTGTCGAAAAATGCCAAAAGCCATGAGGGAATGGCCAGCTTACATTGATTTAAAAAAGAAAATAGACGATTTCACCGAGACTTGTCCATTATTGGAAATGATGGCAAATACAGCAATGAAGGATCGACACTGGGAAAGAATGTCAAAACTTTGTAACTACGCTTTTGACATTGAATCTGAGAGATTCACTTTGGCCGATGTGATGAATGCTCCTTTGTTAAAATACAAGGATGATGTGGAAGTCAGTAAATTTTTTTTTCAAAAATCTACTCAAAGATTTCATAGAGTTTAAAATTAAATTAATACGTAATTAACATTTTTTGTTATTGCAGGACATATGTATAAGTGCAGTAAAAGAAAGAGAAATAGAAAGCAAATTGAGGCAGGTGATAGCTGATTGGGCTATTGTTGATTTGCAATTTTCACAATTTAAACAAAGAGGAGAGTTATTGCTTAAAGGTACAGAAACTGGTGAAATAATTGCTTTACTTGAAGACAGTTTGATGATTATGAGTTCACTCATAGCTAATAGGTACAGTAAAAGTTTAATTAAGTATTAAAAATTTAATATATATTTTTAACATATTTTTGACAGATTGTATCAATTCACTATAACAGACTTCACACTATTGCCCTATTTTCCCTTTCTTTAAATTCCTCTGTTCCGAATTCGTCTCTTTTTTTTAGTCCCACTGTTTGGTTGAAAATTTGATTAATTTCTTCAAAATTCAACTATTTTGTTAGAAAGTTATATTTTTATTCGAAAATTCAAATATTTTGTTGAAAATTTGTTTTTCTAGATAGAAAGTTCGCCTTTTTGGAATGAAAATTCATCTTTCTGTAGAAAAGTAAGCTTTTTTCGTTGAAAATGAAGTTTTTTGTTAAAAATTCTAGTCTCTTCTGAACAATGCATTTTTGTACTTCAAAATTATACTAATTGATTCAAAACTCAACTATTTTTTTTAAGGTGAATTTATTTTTTTCTTATTTCAACTACTTCGTTGAAAATTGAACTATTTTGTTGCAAAGTCAACTATTTTGTTCAAAAGTTATCGTTTTATCCGAAAATTCAAATGTTTTGTCAAAAATTTATATTTTTAGATAGAAAATTCGCCGTTTTGAATTGAAAATTTATATTTTCATAGAGAAGTAATCTTTTTTCGATATGAGTGAAGTTTTTTTTTGAAAATTCTAGTGTTTTCTAAACAATTCGTCTTTTAGTCTTAAAAATTATACTAACTGATTTAAAATTGAACCATTTTTTTAAATATGTATTAATTTTTTGTTTAAATTCAACTATTTGGTAAAAAAGTCATCTCTTTTAGTGTAAATTTAAACTGTTTTCTTAAACATTCGTCGCTGTAGTTTGAACATTCAACTTTTTTTTTTAATTCATCACTTTTGCTTGAATGCTCAACTATTTGGTTATACATGCAACTGTTTTGTTGAAAATTATGAATTTTTTTTTAAATAAACTATTTGGTTGAAAGTTTGAATGTTATTTTGACAATTCCACCATTTAGCTAAAATGTTATATTTTTATTTGAAAATTCACCTTTTGTTGAAAATGCAACTGTTTTTTTATAAGTTTTATTTTGCCGTTGTTGAAAATTCTACCATTGCAAATTACAATTTATTATGTCTTGTTCAAAATTCAACAATTTGATTCAAAAGTCATATTTTTTGGTCAAAAATTCAACTATTTTGTTAAACGTTCGTCTTTTTAGTCAAAAATGTCTCCTTTTGGTTTATAAATTAATTTTCTTTGGTGGAAAATGAAATCTTGTTGTTAAAAATTCAAATATATTTGGTTAAAAAGTCAAAGCAAAATAAAAATCTTATTTGAAAATTCAACTGTTTTTTTGAACCTTTGTATTTTTGGATAAAAATTTCGTCCTTTTGAATTGAAAATTCATTTTTTAATAAAAAAAGTCATCTTTTTCGTTGAAAGTTCATTCTTTTTAATTCAAAAGTCTAGCGTTACATTCTTGGTTCAGAATTCATCTCATTTGGTAAAAAATGCTTCTATTTGATTGAAAATTCAATTATTCTGGTGAAAATTAAACTATTTTGTTAGAAATTCATATTTTCGGGTTGAAAATTCAACTGTTTTTTTATTCATCTATATTTAGACAGAAAATTAGTCCTTCTAGATTGAAAGCTTACCTTATGGTAAAAAAATCATATTTTTGGGTAAAATTCAACTTTTTTGATTGAAAGTTAATTCTTTGTAAGTGAATTGAAAAAATGTTTTTTGATAGAAAAGTCAGTTTCTATAATGGAAATTCATCTTTTTTGGTTGCAAATTGAGTGCTTTGCTGAATATTCCCGGGTAGAAATTGAAGCTTGGTTCTAAACAGGCCCTGTCTAGATTTGCTATTTTCTATCGAGGCCCTAAAGTGGCAATCTATCGAGGGCGCAATCGGAAACGTCACGCTCAGCTAGCGAGGTCAATTTGGGTCGAATGAAGAGGTCATCACCGAAACAAACGCCTATTTTGAGGGCCTTGAGAAAACCTATTATTTGGAAGCAATAAAAAATCGGAATAACGCTGGACTAAATGTATCAAGCTAAAAGGAGATTATGTTGAGAAGTAAAATGCTCATTTACCAAAAAAAATCTTTTAGTCGAAAAGTCACTGAATTATCAAACAGCCCTCGTAGTTCAAAATGACATCATTTTGAACTTTTTCTTTAAATATGTAGTTCAATTTTGAAAATTTACAATAAAAAATTGTTTATTTTTAAGATTTGCAATTGAAGATTTTTCAATTTTAAAAATGTATAAATCAAAATACTTGAATTTTGATGATTTTTAAGGTCAAAACTTCAGAGGTTTCAATTCCAAATCTTTCAAATTGAAGAAATTTCAAATATAAAACATCATAATTACAGAATTTTCAATTATAAAAATTAAAACTTGCATATCTTTTAATTGTATGTAATTTTAAACGTTTTTTTTGTGGCTTACTTTTGAAGGTTTTCAATTGAAAATGATTTAATTTGAACGATTTTCAATTTAAAGTTCTTGTATTTTGAAAATTTAGATTTGAAGATCCACGTTAATTTGAAATGTTTATAAAATAAAATGATGTAATTTTGAAAGTTTTTTTTAAAATATATATATAGTTCAAATTTAAAGACTTACAATGGAAAATTCATCAAGTTTCAAGATTTTGTGTATAATAGAAAATGATGTAATTTTAAATGCTTTTTTTTTAATAGTTCAATTTCAAAGATTTAGATTGGAAAATTATTAAATTTTCAACATTTAAAATAGAAATTCATTCAAATTTATAGATTTGCCATTGAATATTCTTCAATAGTGAATAGTAAAAATGACGGCATTGATTTATAGTAGTGAGTAACTAAATTTTATTTAATAAGACATGGCTGAAGATATTTGAAAAAATCACGTAACATAAGTGGAGGGGGGGGGAGTGTCCAAAACATTTGTTTGAGACTTGTTGCATGGAGGATGGAAGGGTTAAACAATTGGCTAAAAAATATAATCTTGAGTGTCAATAAAAAACAAAAAATTTCTCCTGACATATTGATTTTTTGAATGAGGGCAAGAAAGTTTTTGCCTAGCGATTGACAGTCGAGTTTTTAATTTTTCACAAAAAATAAAAAACTTGCTTCTAAGATATGGGTAAGCTAAATAAGAATAACAAATAATATATTTAATGCTTTCACGATGATTCATTATGATAAATTTAAATTTATGAAGAATAACAAATGTTTTACACAAAAAAATTATTATTTTAATTATTCAGACACATTCGCGAAAACCTGTTTTTAGGGTTCAGAATGTCTCAAACCGTGGACATTTGACAAAAACAGATTGGGTCAAATTGTACACAAATCTAATACCTTCTCTGATGAGAATGAAATAAAACCTGCATTAGATATAAAAATATCAAACCGGTAATAAAAGTTTGGGCCATTGTTGTATAATACGCGTTTTCAATTTTTTAAATTAAAACACTCATAACTTTGTCAAGAAAAAAGTTTCGGCAAATCGGTAAGATACGTGTCGTCTTTTTCCTTTAAAAAACAACACACATAAATTAAACACATAAATTAACACATAAATTGAAGAAAATGGTAAATTTTGCAATTAGTGAATTGAAAATAGGATATTTAAAATCTACAATTTTTGTTAATTCCTGGCTTATGTACGACAACTAGGTAAGACCCACTTTTATCGAAAATAATTTGTCTTGGCCTATCGATAAATGTTAGAAATATCTACAGAAAAAATTTTCATATTGCCAAAAAACGTGGTTAAAGTTAAGGTAGTTGTTGTGAAATAAAGATGACAACTGGGTAGAGCATTTTTTTTCTCCCTCTTACTATAAAAGAAATGAGGAGGATTATACCTATGTTTTATGTTTCGTGTGATGTTTTTTTATATTCAAATATTTTTTTCAAAGTTTTTGAAGTATTCAATAGATTAAGAACATGAAAAAACGCACTTTCAAGTAATTGGAAATAACAACTAGGTAAAGCCCATTTTGTTTTTCCTCCACTCTACTCTAAAAGTTAAAAAAAATATATATTTTCAAATCCTAAAAGTATAGCTTATAATAAGAACCACTGGCTTCAATATAGTTTTTTTCAGAATGTTCTATTTTGAATCCTATATCATTTTCAAACCGCACGTATTGCAAAATTATTTTTTTTTCTAATTTCGTAATTTTTGTCTGTTGATGAACAGTCATTTGATGTTATGCCACCTGCTGAGAAGATTCTGTTTGTGGTAGATGATCGATCATCGACATGGTCAACGAGAAATCTTTGTACTCCAGATTGCTTTATATGAATATTAATCAATTCGCGCTAATTATGCCATAAATTTCCAGGAACTTCGCAATAATTATTATAATTTTTCTAATAATTTCTTGAGTTAGAGACCGAGTCTCTATCTTATTCTCTATAAGTTTGTATCGTAAGTCAAAGTTTTATAATATTGCATGCCCTCTATTTGAAAGACAATTTTTGGACCACCCTAATGCACTGCCTGCCCAATTTAAAATTAATTCGGTCCATGTATACAGAATAATGTACAGCCTACACATTTCGATTTTTTATTTTGATAACTAAATAATTTGAAAGCTTCATTAAATAATAAAATATAAATTAGTATGCAAATTAATGAAAAAACGTATTACAATTTTTTTTTCTTAAATTATTCACACAAAGGAACACTCGAAGTCGTCAGTACGATTGATTACTCAAGTATTTATTCATTCATTCCACCAAAAATGTAATGTTATATAAAAATATTTCAATAAATTTAATTAATTAATAGGGCAAAGGAACCAATTACCGAGAGTGCACCAACTACCGAGGATCGATAAAGATTTTTTATGATAAATAGTGAATTATACTTAAAATTAAATTTAAAATTGTATTATAATAATGCAGGTACTCTAAGCTACAAACTCTTAAAGAAACTTATATTTTTAGAAGAGAAATTCATTCCGAATGTAATATCTGTAATGAGACCCTCCCGAAATTGATTTGGTTACTTTTTGACTTATTCCTTATATTTAAATGCTACTCTAGTGATAAGGATGATTCAATCTTATTTTCAAATAATTATATTATTTAAAAAAATTGCATTTAGTATTTTTTAAATAAATCATCGGTTAATTGGGGACAATTTTTGGCAAAACTCCATATTTCGATGACCCACCTCGAGAAATGGTGATATAGATGTTGTTGTTCATGCTCTAATTGTCAATATGTATAAATATTGGGTTAGACAGGTTATGGCAATGTCAGTAATTGTAATAATAACAACGTCGTGCTTATTTTTCAAAAAGAAAACCTAAAAAAAATCCTTTTGTTTACCTACATATCTCAGTATTCCCCACATTTAAAAGTTCTTATTCAGGTCTTCAATCAATTGTATTTTTACACTTTTAATTACTGTTTCCAAATATTATTAATATTATTATTATAAATCGATTTGAACTTCATACATTTTTGAATTTTTGGGTTAGGCCTTGCACTCGACAAATGGGTCTAGCACTCGAGCGATTGGGAAATGAAAGATAGATAAACTTACTGTCCAGCCAAGTAATTTTTAAAGTTGTAGGGGTTGTCATTTATAAGAAAGAGGATAGCAAAGTTTAAGGTTGTCTATTTCCTCGACAATATTGGTTCCTTTACCCTAATCATCTTTCAGTATTTCTTGACAATAAAAAAAAAGTTGCTTAAAATAACTCTTTTCATCAGCACGCATTGATTGACAAATAAACAGAAACTGTGAGAGAAATAAACCAAATTTATTTATAAAAACTAAATTTATTTATAATATTATTTACACTTCACAGAAACTGTAGAAAGAATTAATGAAAATGTTCCAAACAAGAGGAAGCGATCAGTGAAGCATGCGATCAAGATTAACGCTCATTGAACTCAACTCTGAATTAAAAATTATGAGAAAGAAATTATATTGAATTGGAGTAAAAGTCATCTTGAAGTTTTTAAAACGTTCCTGATTTGCAAAAAATCCGTTAAAATTTCGTAAATATTCATGAAAAAAGAAGAAGTTAAAAGTTCCAACGTTTTTAATTTTAAAAAGAAGTAGTAAGGACTTTCGATTTCCGAAAGGCTTTTGATTTTTAAAGTTCATGTGTTTCAATAAAATTAATTTTCTCAGTCTATATATTTGAATATAATAAAAAAAACACTAATCATCTTTCAACAAAGCCACAGACGGAAGAAAGAATGTATAAAATAATTTATATATATATATTCCCCCTCCCTTGGTCTTAATTTAAGTAATACGTAGTCCGATCTAAGTCAAACTTGGGTAAAGTGTTGTGCTATTGGATAGTAGTTTATTGGGGGAAATTTTGCCATTTGGATAAATATTTACGGAGGAGGAGGGGAGGTGAAAATTGTTTGATTTTCGTGAATATCACCTATTTTGGAGATTTTTAACTCTTCCAATAAAAAAATATCTCCCAATACAGCTTCGATAAAGGTTTCACACTCTTTCCAGTGATCATAAACGTTAGAAAAATAATAATTCACCTGTAAAATGAAAGTCAAATACAAATTTAATTTTTTTGCGGAAAAGGTAAATTTTTTAACAAGTTTTTTTTGTATTAAAAGGAAGCTTGGGGGTTTCCGTTTAAATGCTTTGAGGTTGAAAACTCGGATTTTTATTTTTTATTTGTGAAAATAAGCGATGAGTAGCTTTTGAGAAGATACCATCTGTTTTGGCTATTTTCAACTCTTTTAATATCAGTTAAAAAAATGTTTTATTTTCTAATCTCAAGTTGCCTTAAGGAAAAGATCCAAGCTTTCTTTAAAGCCCCCAAAAAATTCAAAAAAGCTATCTTTTATAAAACAGTCGAATTTATTTTTTATTAAAAGAGGCAAAAATCCCCAAAACAAATGGTACATTCTCAAAACCATTAATTTATTATTTAAATCCTTATGATTAATGGAAAGTATATGAAAAAACCTATCGAAACTGTACTTTGCCCAAGTTTGGCTTAGATCGGACAAATTGGATTTTTTGAGTGGGTACTAGGGTGGTTCAAAAAACTTCTTTTTGCTAGAGAGCAAGGCTCCCCCTATTTTGTGTGGTTTCCAAAAAAAATAAATTGTATTATTTCTTTTAATATGTCAATATTAAGACTCATCCCCGGGCTTTTGAAATTGACATAGGTAACATTTGCGGAAAAATGAAAAAAAAACTTTTTATTAACTTTTCGTAAAATGAATTTCAGTCACTTCTTATGAAATATAAAAGGAATCATTTGAACCCCATATGTTTTATTTGAATTCATACTTTAATAAACAATTTAAAAAATGCATTTTTTGTATTTTTTTGAGTGACAAGGTTCCAAGTACATATTTTTCAAATAAATTTCAAATCATTTAAACAATTATTATTTGTTCAGAAATTTAAACTCTCCCTGTAAATCATAAAAAGTTAGTATTTTTTTGTATTAATGACAAGGGAAGTGAATGTTGAGAATAATATTTTTATATTAAAATATTTTTCAATTGTTTAAACAATTTATATTTGTTTCAATTTTTGTTTTTCTACCAAATCATAAAAATTTCTTATTTTCTAGAATTAATGATACACAGAATGAATGTTAGGACTATTTTTTTAAAGACATTTTGTAACTGTTTAAACAATTTCCTTTTATCACAATGATTTCTCATGCTGAAGCATAAACAGTTAGCACTTTCTTAAAAAAAGAGCACACTTGATGGTCGTTAGGAATAATATTTTTTGTTTAAGAAATTAATAAATTCTTTATTAAACCATTATTAATCATTCACTTCTGACTTTTCATGTTAAAGGCGCAGAAAGTTCTAGTCTTTCCCAATTGTCTTACACTATTATTTATATATATTTTTTATTTTATTATATATTATTTATTTATATATATATATACTGTTTCATTCAGAAATTATTACCTCAATTGTCTAAACAATTATTATTTGCTTGAACAATTTGTTTAATTTATATTATGAGCAGTCACTTTTTTCTTGTGGAATTAATGAGGCAGCTAATTTGCGGATTCATAATAAAATGAAAAAAATGGTTAAAGAATATAATAATTGTTTAAAAAATTAAGGGATAACTTCTTAATAATAAGCGACATGATGTCGGAATTAACTGTGTAATTAGTTTAAGAAAATACTAACTCTTGATGATTTGGCGGAAAATTAAAATTCAAAAGGATTTAAATTTTTAAGAAAATTGCAAAACGCCCTCAACCAAAAATATTACTTCGAAAATTCATTAAGTGTATCAGTAATTCCAAAAGATACGAAATTTTTATGATTTGGAATACAAACAAAAATTGAAATAAACATAAATTGCTTAAACGATTGACAAATGTCTTAAATGAAAACCCTCACAACAAAATGATATATTTGGCATATCCCTAGGATATCTCGCCAGGATATGGGATATCCTGAAAAATGTCCCAAAAATCTCCCGGGATATCCGTGGCATATTCCAAGGATATCGACATTGCCGCCCCGTACGATATTCACTTAATTTCCTGTGCGGGATATACACAATTTTGGCAATGGAATTCAATATTTCTGAAATGCATATTAATTAAAATATGTAGAATGCCTGAAGACATAAAGATTCACAAACATCCGTTTGACAACAAACAGCTTCATACAAATCTCGAATATTCGGTTTCCTTCAAATTCTATCTGAGTATAATTATAAAAAAATTATTACCGCGAATTATTTTCATAACTAATAACAGCCTACTTACAATAAAAAACAAGCCACTTTCTGAAAATTTTAAAGTAGGCTGTTATTGTATCTGTAATATCTAAATTGCGCAGTCTAGAGATCGCACTTTTCACTATCAGTATAACGGTAAAATCAGTTTTTATGATAAAAAACAATCAAATTATAATATGTACCGCGCTGGTTTATATAATATTTTCGAGAAATTGTTTACTTTTGTTAAAGCGTCATTTATCATTGCGCGACAGTTTTCGCACACTGACAGCCATGATGAAATTTACCTGGAAGTGACTTTAGAGGGGACTACTATTATTGTACTTTATAATGTTGTACTTTATACAAAATTTCCGGAAAAATACCTGATATTGCTTAATGATGAGTTATTTTATTGATACGATTGACTATACATACAATTGGCAGTAGATATATCTGAATTTCCAGGAATATGCTAAATTATAGAATTGGGATATCTTGGGGAAATCCTTAGCATATCAAATTGGGACATTAATGGGATATCCTCAGCATATTCTGAGAGATCCTTGGGACATTCCTGGGATATCGAGATTTCCGTCCTGTACGATATTATTCGCAACATCTCTAGGATATCCTGGGATATGCCCAAGATATCCTAGGAGATAAATGGGATATTCCGCCGATATCTCATGCTGTGAGGGAAATATTATTCGCTCACCATTCACTTACTGTCTTATTAATTCAAAAAAATACTAACTTATCATGATATATGGGGGAAATGCAAATGTTAAAAAAACTGCTTCAACAATTTAAAAACATGTCAGTCATGAAGCTGTCATTTTCCATCTTTCGGGGCATTTTTCGGGCACAATACAAAGGGGTTGAGGCGTGAAATTTTAAAGTTATGGGGTGAAAATTATTACATAAAAATGTCTTAAGGAGTCAATAAAATTCAATTGACAACGTGTTAATAACAAGAAGCTGCTTTTCTCATTTTTCCGAAAACTGAGCTTTTCCCATTTAAAATCCCATGTTAACTTCAAAAGCCGGGAACACGTTTTAATATTGACCGATTAAAGAAGAAATGGAATTTTTCTTCCGGGATCCTCAAAAAATGGGAGGGGAGGGGGAGCCTTGTTCTCTAAAGTGAAAAATAATTTTGCAATGCATTTTTGAACCACCCTAGTGGCACAGTTGAGAAACAATGACCTATAAATAACTTACTTTTCTGATCCATGATCGATGTAATAGGTGTAAAAATGTGGAAAAAATTGATAGAAGTTGTGATAGTAGTTGGTTCGACCAAAGTACCGCGAGAAGTAGGGAGGATCACGATAGAAATACGGGAATGAAAAATCATCATGATCAAAATGAAAGTCGGGAGTGGGAAAATGATGGTACCAGATTGATGTACTTGTCTGGTGAAATTTCGACTCAAAAGGCTCCTCGCGGTACCACAACCTTCATCTTGGAAAGGTCGCTGGTTCATAACCACCAGACAGAGATGATGGTCGAGGAGAAACAGTCATTGTATGAGAAGTGACGTCACATTTGGTGCCACGAACCAGTTCGTCAATATAGGCCGCTTGAATTCGAAAATTGGTCTCATTTGGATGCAAAGAACCACTCATGTATCTCTGAAAAGATGCTGTCAAGACCCACAATTCCTGGCGACCTGATTTGGCTGTTATCACCTGAAAACAAAATTTAATTAGTAATTTTGTATGGGAAGATTTTATAACTTTTACTCAATATATCAACAATGCGCTGGGAAGTCTTTAAAGAGTACGGAGTTAATAGATGGCTCCTAAAAACAATAAAAGCAATATATGCAGCAAGCAAAGCGAGCGTGAGAGTAAATGGGCAACTGAGTGACTGGCTAGATATTAGGCAAGGTGTTAGACAAGGATGCTATATGCCATCTTGGTTGTTTATTATATTCATCAGTATGTGTCTAATAATGGCCCTCCTCGCCGAAGAAGGTGCAGATCTCGGGACAGTGAAGGTGCGTGGGTTATCATTTGCAGATGATAAGGTTGTTGTGGCAGAGTCAATCGAAGGCTTACAGAAAATGTTAAGCAAACTGAATACTAGCATGAAGAACATAAGCTTTAAAATTAACGTGAGTAAAACAAAAATTATGGTGTTTGAAGGAAAGGATGAAAAAACAGTATGCAGCATTGCTCTAAACGACGAGAGGATAGAACGAGTTGATAAGTATGTATAAGTATGATAAGTATGCCATTACCAGAAGTAAAAATATAACGAAGAAAGCTAAAATTGCGATACGTAATTCTACACTTGCACTCACTGTGCTGTACGGTAGCGAGACCTGGACCTACCAAGAAAAGGATAAAAGAGTCAAATTAACGCAGTTGGCATGCAATAGCTGCGCAATGTGTGCGGTGAAACGCTAATGGACAAAGTCAGTTATGAGAGGATTCTCAAAGAATATAGTGTAGAGGAGACATTGTTTGACAAGAGTGAAAGAAATTTATTGAGATGGTTTCGGCATGTTGAGAGAATGAAAGAAGAACGACTGACGAAATAAGTATATCCAGGTAAAGTAAATGGTACCGTACCCAGAGGCAGATTGAGAAAAGAATGATGGGAATGTGTGAATGAGACCCTAAATCGAAAAGATATAAAAAGCCACAGAAACGCAAGAGCTTGGATGAGAAAATGTATTGACGTAAAGGATAAGAAAAGCTTAAGAGGTATGCCAGGACAGAAAAGGGTGGTGACAAATAGTTGATAAGAAATGGGTGATGAAGAGTGTCAGTGGAATGAATGATGCCTGAAACGAAAGATCTTAGATATTAATGGGCCCGAATAGAGAGCTTTACTTGATGACTCTGTGAAGCTCTTCGCCTGGAGAGCTTTCTAGTGTTATTTAAATAAACAACACGAGAATTCGAGATTATTCTAAAAATGTATACCCCCCATATACCGCCTCGTACACTTCCCTTTCTTACTTCAGTCATATGAACTCCATGATCCCCGGCTGGTACCGAATGAGTCACGCTTTCCCCGAAAAGGGATTTGGCTTAATGGTATGATAATAATAATAATAATCATTATTTATTCAAGTCTTGTGACTTAAGGCAAATTACTGCGATACATGTTCCTATTCCCTTTGAAAACAACATCTTTGAATAGGTCTTCCTCTTAATAAAAAAAGAGGACAAGTGAGTATTTTACTTTTATATTATATACATATAATTTCGAATTAAAAACTCAACTCTTTTGCAGGAAATTGGTCTTTTTGGCTAAAAAATGAATGTATTTTGTTAAAAATTGGTCCTTTTTTGGTAGAAAATTAAATTTGTGGGTTAAAATTCCAACTATTTGGTTAAACCTTGTTTGGCACAGGTCGTTCACGACTCCAGACGTTTGAAATTGCAAAATTAGAGTATCTAAATATAAGGGCAGCGGGTTTATAGTAACATATATCGATAATTCGGATGTTAAACTAACTTTCAGGGCATAGCATGGGGCATAGAGCGTAAGGCTGGGCCGGTTCGTCTCTATACAGCAGTCATCAAAGTCACCTGGGGTCGTTCACGACCCCGGTGTGCCAAATACGTTCGACAATAAAAATTTAAAGTGAATTTTTTTTGCATATATTTTGATTCTGAATTAAAAAATAAGGTTGGAACATCATATTTTGCGAAGTTATATATTTTTTTAAGTGATCGAAAGAAAGACAAAGGAACAAAGTACGGTTGTGTCGTCTGTCATCATCCTGCTTCTCAAGAGCACAGTGTAACTATGTGTAAGGAGTGCTTAGATATTTAAAATAATGAACCTAGTTTGTTAAATGCGTAGAATATAAGTACTTTTAATGTTTTTCACCTTTTTATAATAAATAAATTATGTGATTTTGGCAAAAACACGTAGTTCAATTTTTCAAGAAATTCCCACTTTCATTTCCCGGAATAAATACCTTTTTTAAAAGAACTTTTTTCACGCTAATTGTTTTCTTTTAAAAATACATTAAAAAAACTCAGTTAATTTTTTAGCTAATTCCATCGAGGAAAACAGGAGTTATGCATTTTTTAAATGAAAATTAACATTTTTCAACTTTATGCAATTATAACAACTTTGTTTGTTTATTCAAATTCAATATTTAGCTATATAATCGATATGATCTTTTAAAATAGGTATTCAAAAAGATGTAAAAAAATTTGCAAGTAACAATATTTAATACTCTATTATTTATAACAATTTTTTCACGCTATAGTCGTCGACGACCCCATGTGCCAAGTACGTTACTTCAGGGAGGTATGCCAAACAAGGGTTAAAAATCCATTTTTTGGTTGAAGATTTATCATTTTAGTTAAAACTCATCAGGCTTAGTCCGTGGCTGATGATGAAACCCCGGTTTCACCCGAAGAAAAGTTTTTAAAACAAAATCAATTATTTTCACTGTAAGTATGATTTCAAAAGATTTAAAGGAATTGAAAGATTTCCAGTGATTTCAGAATTGCTGCTGGTTAGGAAATTCCAGAAACTGAGGGAATTTAAAACTGGTCAGAAGAAGTTAGGGAACGTCAGGGAAAACCTGACAGAGTTAAGGTATTTTCGATAAACTGAAGTAAAAATTGATTTTATTATTTTTTTTGCAAATTTCACAATTTTGTTGATAAGTAATTATTTTTTATTACAAATTCAACTGTAATGTCAAAAATTCCTCTTTTTGGGTTAAAAATTCATCTATTTTGGTACAAATTTGTTGAGGACTGAACTATTTTGTTGAAAATCCGTCTTTTTCGTTTGTATTTAATTATTTTTCATTCAAAAATAAAAATTCTCTTAGGTGGATATTTATCTTTTGATATGAAAATTCATTTATTTGGTAAAAAAATATGTTTTTTTAGTGCAAATCAATTTTTCTAAATGAAATTTCATCTATTCCATTTTTTGTCGGAAATTCATCTTTTTTGATAGAAACTTAATCCTGTAATTTAAAAATTCATCTGTTTGGTTAAAAATGAACTTTTTTTGGTTGAAAAATTCATTTATTTATGAAAATTTAACTATTATAGTTATGGTTGACAATTCAACTATTTGGTTGAAAATTCATTTTTTTTTGTTGAAGACTCCTTATTTTAGTTTATAATTCATTTCTTTAATGAAAAATGTGTCTATTCCATTTTTTGTGGAAAATTGATCTTTTTTATAGAAATTTAATCTTACTTAAATTTAGCTATTCTATTTTGGTTAAAAATTAGTTTTTTGTTGTCGAAAATTTAACTATTATGTTTTTGTTTAGAAATACGTTTTTCTTTAAAGTTGACCATTTATTTTTCTAACTGAAAATGTAACCATTCTATTTTTGATCGAAAATTGATCTTTTTTAGTTGAAAATTCATGTATTTTATTTAAAATTGGTCTTTTTTGGTAGAAAAATCCTTTTTTGGATTAAAATTTCAACTATTTGGCTAAAAATTCATTTTTGAAGATTTATCATTTCATTTAAAAATTAATTACTTAGGTTAACAAATCGAGCTATATGGTCGAAAATTCGTCCTCTTTTTGTTGAAAATTAATTTTCTTAACTGAAAATGTAACTATTCCATTTTTGCTTGAAAACTGATCTTTAGCAATATTATATTTTTCAGACCCCGTCAAAAAAAAGCTTTAAGTAATTAATGGACGCTCCCTATTGATTTTTAAGTAGTGAATTAAATACAATGAGATTTTAGTTTCTTGCATGTCAATCAATTTAAGGGTGCAAATAAATAATCGTAAAATTACTTAAAATCAAATGGAATTCAATGTATTTTGAGCAAAATTTCATGAAAATCAACGGAATTCGATATAATTTAGCGAAATTTAATGCTATAATTTGAAATATAATAAAAGTCAACAGAATTCAATAAAAATTCACCGAAATTATAGGAAATTCGACGGACTCCATTAAATTCATGATAATAATACAAAATGCAATCAAACATAACGCTATTTTGATTCAACTAAATATAAAATGAATTAATTGGCCTTCAGATAGAATATAATTAAATTTCACTCAGTTTATGATTACCAAATTTAACAGTCTAAAGGAACAAGTGCAAAATGATCAGAATTTGAAGTACCGGAGTCTAAACAGAATTTAATGTAATTAAATAGAATTCAGTAGATGCCGGTGAATTAACATATATTGCATAAAAAATTAATCGAATTAAATGAAATTAATTGAAATTTAATTGAATCTAACGGAAGGAGTAGAACAGAACTCAATTGTATTTAAAAATTGGTTTAATAATGGATTTTTTAATTGTTTATATTGTTAATGTTAGGAAGTATGAATTCAAGAGAATATACTAAAGTTCAGTCGAATTAAATGAAATTCAATCAAATTTAAGGTGATACAATCGAATTGAATGACATCTTAATCAGGGATTCGAACGAAATTAAGGGGCATTTTTGGATATTTGTCAATTATTTCGATAATTTAAAAATAATCTGGCTGAAAACTAAGCTTATTCTAAAAAAATATCAGAAAATATAATGAGGCCTTAAAGGCATAATGTCAAAATTATGTGGTAATTATATTTTATATGGAAAAGGACGTAAGAAAACGTAACGAAACTTTTTTTACGTTCCTTTTTGTTTCTTTCTGCATGAAACTTTGAAGAAACACAATTTTGACATTGTGCCTCCATAGCAGCATTATTTTTTAGTAATTTTTCATATTTAGTATAGTTTTCAGGTAAATATTATTGAATTTACAGAAATAATTGACAAAAATCAGAAAATGCCCCTTAGTTCCTGCGAATCCCTGATTTTAATAGAACCAAATGGAATTCAATGTAATTCAGCACAATTAAATTTTTTCAAAGTTAATTCAACTTAATTCAAGTATTAGAACGACGTAACAATTAATGCAATTCAATGCAATTCAGCAAAATTAAATTTTTTCAAAGTTAATTTAACCAAATTCAAGTTTCAGAACGACATAACAATTAATGCAATTTAACAAACATAATTATTTAAACAAATTATTATTTTTTATAACCATCTTCACCTATATTAATGCTAGATAGTTGTGTTTCTTCGGAAATTTTAAACTTTTTGTCCACTTTTTACTTAGCAAGATAATAATTAATGCAACTAAACAAACATAATTGTTTAAACAATATTTCATGGTTTATAACTATCTGATCTTAGAGTAATGCTAGAAAGTTCCGGGCTTTTATGAAATTTTCAGCTTCTCTTTGACTTTTTAGTTAAGAGCATATGATAAATAATAATATCAATTTAAACAAAAAGGCTTTTTTTAACTTCTTCAAGAAAAATCTACACTTGATATAACCCATATAGAAAATTTGAAGAATATATTTTAAATATCTGTTTTATTTCAGAAAAATATATTCACAAAAAAGAAAGATATTGTTTGAAAAATGATTCTCTCTATTGTTTATTTTTTATTTTCTCATAATTAAAAAGCCAAAGCAAATTTTAAAATCTCAGAAAAAACAGCAACTTTCTAGCAATTATCTAAGAGAAGATATATTCAATAATAAATTGATTACACAATAATGTTTGTTAACTTGCATAAATTATTACCTCATTAAGTGAAAAGTGGACAAAAAGTTGAATATTTCAGAAGAAACCGAAACTTTCTAGCATTATTCATTGAGAATATTATCAAAAATAATAATAAATTGTTTAAATAATTATTTTGTCAACTTGAATTCATTATTACCTGAGTCTAAGTGAAAAGTTGACAAAAAGTGGAAATTTAAAAAAAAAATCGCAACTATCTAGTATTATTATAGGAGAAGATAGTTATAAACATTAATAATTTGTTTAAAAACAAATGTTTGTAAATTCCATTAGTTTTCAACTGGTTCTAAGTGAAAAGTGGACAAAAAGTTGAATATTTTAGAAACAACCGCAACTTTCTACCATTATTCAAAGATAATATTATAAAAAATAATAATAAATAAATTCTTAAAACAATTATTTTTGTCTACTTTAATTAATTATTAACTAAGTCTAATTGAAAAGTGGACGAAAAGTGAAAAATTTAGGGAAAAACTGCAACTTTCTTGCATTATTTTAAGTGAATATTATTATAAAGATCAATTAATTTTTTTAAACAATTATTTCTTATTTAATTTAATTAGTTATTGCCTCTCTCTAACTGAAAAGTTAAAAATAAGTTGGAAAATTCGGAAAAACCGCGACATTCTAACTCTATTCTAAGAGAAAATTGATTAAATCATTTATAGATACATCTAATTATCAATAGAAAGTAGTACTTTATGTATGAGAAACAATTTGTAAAAAAAATAGCAAAAAAGTCATAATTAGCGCCAGAAACTCGCAAAACCCAATTTTTCACTTATGAGGTTTTATGAAACCCTAATAGAACAGAATTATGGGGGTGATATTTAAAAACAGATATAGCTATACTTGTGAAGAGAAATCTTATTTCAACTTAATTCGCCTATTATTGTCGATTGTAAGTGAAATTTACAAAAATGTATTTTTTTTCTTATGGGAAATGAGTGTTAAACTTCATCGGGTTTGCGAAAAATCTAAATCTCATTAAAAAAACGCATTTATTTTTTTATGGATTGGAACAAATTTGGGAGCAATATGCATGAAATTTCGAGAGAAAAATTTTCGTATGTATTTTTGGACCACCCTGCTAGACACAGCCTAAACATTCAGGTTTGGAAAGTTAAATGTCCAAGAAAATAGAACTTTTGCATTGAAAATTAGTTAAAATGTTTCAATAGTATATTGTGCTACAAGTGCGGAAAGTAGACAAATTCACACGAGTGTGAAGTTTGCTGTACGAGCCAGAGGAGAATCAAAGGGGAATTGTAAACAATTTGGAGGCGATTTGGAGACAAACTGTAAACGAGCTGAAGACGAGCCGGTAACGATCCGAAGATGAGCCGATAGTGAGTATTGTGAACTTCACGAGAGTTACAACTACCAACTTTCAGCACCTGTTAGACACGATATTTTTTGTAACAAATGCAGGAAATTTTAGATTTGAGAAACAGTCATTTATGGTAACTGATCAGTTCGAGTTTATTAAATCACTATTCACTACTCGCAATCCATTTGTCAAGCGTCAACTAATAATGAAGTGAACTTATGATTCCGGCAGTCCTAGAAAGTAATTCTAATTCGAAGTGCGCAAGCGCAACAGCTAGAAGAAGTCATCCTGCTCAAAATGCGCAAGCGCAGCAGCTAGAGAAAATCTTTTAATAACTGGTTTTTACCAGGGTTTTGAAATTGATCACTTCCCGCACGCTATACATGCCTCAACAAGCGAACATTCCGTGCATGCGTTACAAAAAATTATTTTATACGAACCTTAACACCGGAGGGAAACTGTAAGGTGTCTCCATCGACAGCCACTGTTTCCATATTGAGGCCACCAAATTCTAAATAATCTTTACTGTTCCAGCATCCAATCGCCAAATCAGACATCAATCCATAAAATAGTACCCCATTTCGGTCCATTGCTTGTGCAGCTGATTGGGAACTTCTTTCCATTTGGAAAGATTTGAATGCTCTTGGTACTGCTTCCGGGCTATTTTGAAATAAGCTGTAGTTCCTGCAAATTCAAAAATTATATTTAAACATATATATTAGGTCTAGAAATTAATTCGGTGCCTTTAAATTGATTTCTTGTAGTTCTAAAGGGCGAACCTTAAACTTGAAAACACAATCTATTAGGTGGCGGTCCTGCGGACGTAACCTCAAAAATCATTAGTGAATACTATCGCGTCCGACAAGGAGCATTTGAGATACTGCATTCTTTTTTTATTCAAATTCAAAAATCTCTGGAACCACTTTTTACACGTTTTACGTGTCACCGCACGTTCTTCTAAGGTTGACCAAATCATTTCGGTCGCCTCAGCTGCATTTTTTTCAATTTGAATGCAAAAAGAATGCAGTTACTCAAATGTTTCTTGTCGAACACGTACCATTGTATTTGATTGTATTTACTAATGATTTTTGAGGCTAAGTCCGTAGTGCTGCCACCCATTGCATTGTATTTTAAAACTTAACATTCGCCCTTTAAAACTGTCTCAGGGCGTGAAAAAATTCAAGTTTGACCGAGAGTTACAAGACATCAAAGTAAAGGCACCGAATTAATTTGTAGACCTAATATTATACATGAAATATTCGAGATTTATTTATTACTTATTTGAAATCATATTATAGTGTTGAAAATTATGTTCTTGTTTAATACTGTATTCTTTTTTTATATCATGTACTTAAAAATATTTTCGGAAATTTTCAATTTTCTGCGTCCTTCATTTTGTGCGATTTACATGTTTCCTTATAACAATACGTATTATCTATAATGAAATTAGGGAAACGCGAATGTTAAATGACTGAATTTATCAACTGAAAACTAGGTCAATTTTAATTTTTTTTATAAATGCATGTGATGAGCAATTATGCATATATGATAATATTATTGACAAGATCTTAACATTATGATTCATTGGGGCCAAAAAACAGATCTTCAATTTACATAAATTAAATTAATAATTTTTACGTGGCTTTAGTGAATTTACAGAAAAAGGAACTAATAACTAAATGTAAATTAATTACTGTAATACTTAATAGAACTAAAAATAGAATATTAAATAAAATATTGTATGTATTGTTCATATTTTAATTAAAAATGTCGAAAATAAATAGGTGAAAGGTCTGACGGAAATTCAAGGTTGACCTTGTGACTCGAGTTTTTAACGATGCTTTCTAAAGTTTAACAGAATTTTACATCATACTTATTGTTTTTGCTATAATTTCCTCTAGTTTCATGTCACGAATATCTTTTTCCTTGCTTGAAATACTTCCTGTATCACCCGCGTTTTAGATTTCAAATTCAAGGATTTAAATTAACTCAAAAACGTATGTTCAACAAATCCAAAATATAATACTTCTGTTTTTTAATTAAAAATGAAATACCCTTCTTTAATATTGACAATTGATTTCCAAAATTAGGTGATAGTCTTCTTCTTTTACTTCTGAGGATGAACTAATAGTGTTACAAAAAATAGGAAACGAAAATCCATTTTTTAATGCGGTAATTTTTTTAATGTGTTTTCTTTTCCTACTTTTCAACCAGTATTTAAAACATTTTTTTAAATCAAAATTATTTAAAAAATAAAACAGTCTTACCTAATAATGGAAGTAGGGACCCAGGATTCGACTCTGCTAGCTAGAGAATGGAAGTAGAGAATCCTGTCACCGTCAGCCCTTATAGGACCTAGTGCAAGTCCCAAAATTCCATCCATGAGATCAAATGTCTCATTTTGAATATTGAATGTGCCATAATGAGGATATGGGTAAAATAATTTGTTGACAATTTTCCATGACCTACAATGGCGTTGATCGTAAACGAGAAGAGAAAATGACGTTACATCAGCAACATATACAAAAGTGTCTCGGCATTTTCCATCTACGTATCGAACGTCAATGACAGGTGTCACAAAAAGAGAATCTTCTTTGTATTGACCTTTTGGAAATTTATATCTGTTCAAAAGTTTATTTGTTTCAAGGGAAAAAGCTAAAAGCTGGGGCGGACAAATTCTATGCTCTCCTAATACTCCTGTGTCGAGAACCCATATCCTTCTGCAATTATCTATCTGAAAAATTCAATGCTTTTCAGTAATTCATTCAAATCCATATTTTATTCATGAGTCACTTTCTTTTGTAATTTTAACTCTTTTGAAAAAATGGGGACAACTTTCTCATTAATTCTCCATTTACGATCAAAATTAAATTAAAATTTCCCTTGTTTAAAGAATTTGTTTTGACCTGTTTTCAATAAACTTCTCCCTTTTCTCGTTTTTTTGTTTAAATGCGAACTGAATTGATAGAATCCAATAAGAAAATTCAGCTATCTTGGTTGAAAGTTAATTGTTTTGGTTGAAAAGTTTATTACATTTTTGGTTCGAAATTCATCTTGAAACTTCTTCTATGTGGTAAAAAATTTTATTTTTTTGTTGAAAATATAACTATTTTGTTAAAAAGCCATATTTTTTGTTAAAACTTCAACTACTCGGTGGAAATTTGAACAAATTTGTTAAAAATTCAACTATTTCGCTAAACATTCATCTTTCTTAGTTGCAAATTCAACTATTTGGTTGAAAATTCATGTATTTTGTTGAAAATTTACCTTTTTTTTTAAGTAAATTAATCTTCCTGGTCAAAGCATTATCTTTTTAATTGAAAATTCAACTATTCGTTCGAATGTTGAACTCTTTTGTTGAAAATTATTTTTTTTAAGATTCATCATTTTATTTAAAAATTCATCTTTTTGGTTGTAATTTTAAATATTTTGTTGAAAATTTCCTGTTTCTTTTTGGCTGAGAATGAAGTTTTTTTTAACTGAAAACGTAAATATTCCATTTTTGGTAGAAAATTTATGTTTGAGAAATTCTTAACTGATCTTTTCTCGTTTAAAATTGAACTATATAAATTATTAAAAATTCATGTATTTTGCTGAAAATTCGTATTTTTTGATAAAAATCCAACTTTTCGGTTGAAAATTGATCTTTTCTAGTTACAAACTCTACTATATGGTTGAAAATTTGTCTTTTTTTAATGAATGCAACTGTCTTTAATTTCAAATAAAACCCATGTTTGATTGAAATATAAACTATTACATGTTTAGTTGAAAATTCATCTTCTTTGGTTGAAAAATCAACAATTTGAAAATCAGTTAAAACTGCTTGGTTGAAAATGAACTTTTTTGTTAAAAAATCATATTTTCGATGGAAAATTCAACTATTTTGGTAGAAAATTCAGCTATTTGGTTAAAAATTCCTTTTTGAAATATTCAGAAATTTGGTTGAAAATTTAACTAATTTGTTGAAACCTAGTTTTTCTGATAAAAATTAATTTTTTCATCTGAAAATTTAACTATTATATTTTTTGTTGAAAATGTATCATTTGAAATACGAAAATTCAACTATTTGGTTGAAAATTTGATTTTTTTGATTGACCCTATTAATTTGATTGATTTGATATATGATTGATTTTGAAAAATTATTTGGATTTAAAAATTATGAACCTTCAAAAAAAAAATATTTTCAATAAAAGAGTTCAACATTCAACCTAACAGTTGTTGTTTTATTTTTCAATCAAAAATGTAATTTTTTGACCAAGAAGATTAATTTACTACTATTAATTTTTAACTAAACGAGATGAATTTCTAACAAAAAATGTAATAGATTTTTCAACAACAAACATGAACTTTCAACCAAAAATAGTTGGATTTTCTTAGTGGATTCTACTAAAACAATAAAAAGGAGATGTTTCTTGAAAACAGGCAGAAAAAAAGAATTTTTTAATCACGGGGAAAAGTTTGAAATATGAAAGTGATTTTCAAGCTTATTAAAAATTATTACAATTTATCTTCAGGTAGTTTTTAGCGTGAAACCTTCCCCCTCTCAAATTGCTAACATAATTTATGGACGGCCCGTTATTAGTTTATACTTTTGGATATTGTTTCCTCCTCGATGTTAAATCAGTGGGAAACTTCACGATCTTTGGGGCACGGGTTAGTATTAAACGATTTCGCTCAAATTTGAAGAAGATATTTTTGTGACAATCCGAACAAAACTAGGGAGTGAGAACAAAAAAATATGATTTTCGAAAATAGGGGCCACTCTAATATATACATATTTGGAGTAGTTTAAAAGTTTGGTCTTCCTTCGTTCCGCCTTAAAGAAAATTATACATTCAATTTATTTTCCAAAAATAAAATTTTTTAAACAAAATTCTATTTTCAGAAAAAATTGTTCAGTGATATTAGTTTCAGGGAAATTTTCAAATAAATTTGGTATATTTCGAGAAAAGAAACTTACTGGTTTCGACCAAAATGAAAAAATTAATATCTTACAATCTTTGTCTATTTTTCTAGACGTTTATAATTGACAACCTAAACATTTTAAGGACCTTAATTTAAAGATATTATTAAATTCAAAAGTTTTTGGTTTTCGAAGCTTTGAAGACAAATTAAACAATTTTCTATATCGTAAGTTAGCTAAATATTTTGTCTAATTATTGTTGCAAAATTGAAACAAAGTACGTGGATTCTGTGGTACCTAAGGTATGCCATAGGACTATTTTCTAAACAAAAAATAGTGAATCAGTGGTAATTAACTATACTTGATGAAAATAACTTTAAATCTCTGAAAGAATTATGTAGTAAAATGGAGTAAAATGTAGAAACCTGTACTCTGTAGACACTCGTAATTGCATCGCAATTTCCCAAAGTGTTCCATGCCCAATCTGGATATGGTGCTATTACAGGATTATTTTCCTCTGAGACAGCATCTGTTACATATCCCAGTGTCATTGGCACGCCATTCTGAAATCTTGGAATCGCAACAAAGACCACTGGACCGAAGTTACCTGTAAATTAAATGAATTATTGAGAATTATTAATCAGAAAAGAGAGTATTTATGGGGACAATATTTTATAACTTATATGCATAATATGTGGCATGTTAGAGAAATCTTTAATAATAAACAGGGGCTTTAATTATACAGATTCTCTAAATTAGTGTGCAGTTACAAATTTATATGCGCAAAAAAATTAATGAAAGGCTACGTTTTAAGTAGTTGTATTTTTTTTCAATTTGAAAACACTTGTCGAACTATTCTATTATATGACAGAAGAACATTGGCTTTGTATAAAATAGAATCAATTGAAAAAGTCATTGTGGGAGATAAAGCACAAAGAATTCTTAGTCATTAATATTGATTGTTTGAACAGCTGATATAGTTCAATAACTGCAATTTATATATGCATAAAAAATTAACAGTTATTTCAATACTCAATTAAAAATTGCGATAATTGAATCTTATTATTAAGAAGAATCAAAAATGATTGCGATGTAATTACTAAACAGAAGTTTTTTTTTAATGAGTTAACATTATTTCTTATCTCTAAAAAGTATCCCAAAAGTCATTTCTCTTAATTCCCTTAAATAAATTTGAGCCCGCTAATTATCAGACCTTATTTGTAGTTTTTTTTTCTGAAATTTGAAACCACGTAGCCCCTTTTGTTAGGGTCCATAAGTTTTGACCCCCGCAACGTAATTTTTACAGCCTGAATTTTTCATGAATTTATTTACAGGTCATCCAAAAATACCGTCAGAAGATTTGGGGGAGAAGAGTTTGATCAAATCTTACTGTTTCTTATTAATTAACAAAGTAATTAAACTTTTAAAAAAGTAGTTGCGAATTTTTAACCAAAAAAGCTGAACTCACAACAAACAATATAATAGTTTACATTTTAACCAAGAAAAGATTTTCATTTCAAATCAGAAACAGTTGAATTGAACCAAAAAAGAAGAAATTTCAACAAAATACTTGAATTCTCAACAAAGAAATATTTTTCAGCCAATAAAGCAAAAAAATCATCCAAAACGTAAAATTTTCAAGCCAGAAAAGAAGAGTTTTCAACCGAGAAGAATAATTTTCTACTACAAAAGACGAATTTTCAACAAAATAGGCAGATTTTTAACCAAACAGTTGAAGATTAATTTTCTACTAAAAAAACTAAATATCTACAAAATAGTTTAATTTTCTACCAAAACATTGAATTTTCAAGACAAAGAAAAAAAACCAATTTTCTACAGAAAACAGTTTATTTCTCAACCTAAAAATATAAAATTTTAAGAAAAAAGTTAATTTTCAATCAAACAGTTATATTTTAGGTTAAAAAAATTTGTTTTTTACCCAAAAATGGAATAAATAAATTTTAATTGAAAACAATAATTTCAAATTTAGAAAAGCGAACTTTTCACAAAAAATTTGAATTTTCTACCAAATAGTTGATTTTTTTTACCAATTTGTCGAATTTTCAACCCAAAAATATGAATTTTCAACAAAAAAGTTGAATTTTCGACCAAATAGGTGAATTTTCAACCAAGAAGTTAAATTTTCAACCTCAAAAGATGATTTTTGAACAAAAATTGTACCTCATGTAAGACAGCTTAAAAAATCGTTGCCCTACACCCCCCCCCCCTCACCCTACACTTTTTTTCAAACGTTCCGGTATCTGAACCAAAAGGTATTTCAATTTTTTTCGTGATTCTGATAGACCTTTTTGTCTCTTTGAAAATTTGTGATCAAATTTAAGAAATTTTGAAAATTAACTAAATGCAGGTTGTTTTTCTGAAAATTTACAAACTTTTTTTCTGTTAAATTCAAAAGTTTGATTTTTTAAGTTGGTAGTAATATGGTGAATATATCTCATACGAGTTTATCTTGTGCCCGCGTCTTGGAGAAGAAAAAATTGGATTTCTGTATATGAAAAATGAAAATTCGCATTTTTTTGTAATAACAAAACGAGCTAAGAAAAAATTCAAAAGAATTGTTTGCCTTTGAAAAATTTGGAAAAAAGTATATAAGCACTGTTATCTATCTTGTGTTTTTTCAGATTGTTCGCTAAAATGTAAATAAAGTCGGCAGTAATCGTATTTTTTTGAATTAAAGTTTGTTAAAGAAACTTTTTCAACTTCTAGATGTGTACATTACATTTTTCTACAAAATTTTAATATTCGAATATTTCGAAATTTCCAATATTTCGAAATATTTAGAATATTTCGAAAAAATGCAAGATAGAGAAAAGTGCTGACAGAATTTTTTTTAGAAATTTTCGAGGGGAACAACTTTGTTTTTTAACTTCTTTTATATCTTATTTGTTTATAGCAAAAAAATTCGAATTTTTATTTTTCATTTGAAAAAATCCAATTTTCTCTTCTCCAAGATGCAGACACAATATAAACTCGTAATGAATATATTATACGTATTAGTATACACAACAAACAATCAGGAAAAAAATAAGACAGTGGCATTTTTGAGAAAAATTAGTTTAATAATTTTCAGAAAACTTGCGTCCATTTTGTCAATTTTTACCACTTTTTAAGTATAATTGCGAATTTTTAAGGAGAAAAAAATATTTATCAGAATCACAAAGAAAAAATTAAAATATCGATATTGTTTCAGATACTGGAATACATTTCAATTCTGTTTGAATTCATACTTCTCCCAGTAATAGGTCATTACCAAACTTGTAATATGGTAAAGTGTTAAGATGCGCTTTTCAGTCATTCTCGAGAAAAGTGACTTGAAAACCCCCACGCATATTACATGGAGCGCAATGCGAGAGTCCGGGACAGGGGAGTCCGAGCTCGATTCCTGCTGCCAGCATTTTTTAGCAACTTTTTTTTCATATACAAATTGTTTTATTGCAATTGATTATTAAATTTATTCATATCAAGCCAAAATATTCATTTTTTACTAATTTTTTATATAAAAAAATTGGTCTTTCACCACCTTTATCGCTTCCGACGACAACGTTTATGAAAAATTCGGATTTCCCATACAATTTTTTGGTAAAAACATCACTCATTACTCTAATTTCAAAGTATGAATATAATAATAATAATACAAAAAATGTCTTTTATTTGTATATTCTAGATTTATATATATTTCGTTATATTTTATTATTTATTTTATTCTTATCACACTATTTTTATATATTATACGTTCGTCTCATATGAAAATAATAATAATAATAATAATAACCAAAATATAAATGTTGAATTAAATGAAGAAAAATAAGAATTTTATGTAAAAAAAACTTTTCTTAGAGTAAAAGCGGTAAGGTTGAAAACTCCCATTTTTTCATATGAAAAAAATGGTTAAAAATGAATATTTTATCTTGATTTAAGTCAACTTAATAGTCAATTGCAATAAAAAATTTTGAATGAAAAAAAATGTCAAAAAATGCTGGCAGCAGGAATCGAGTCCGGACTCTTCGGAGCCTGATCTAATCGGGAGATATATTATTAAAAGCCGTTTTTCTCGAGGCAGGCTAAAAAGCGTATCTTTTATTACTTTAGCATATTACAAGTTTGGTAATGGGTTATTTTTGTAGGTTAGGGTACATCGAAAAAAAATTCCACATTCGTAATTCTAATAGGAATCAATACATTCTTTTGGAAGTCAAAAATATTCCCCTAAAGTTTCCTGGAAGAAATGTCTTCTTCCTCCGCATCGTCGATATAGTCTAAAAGCAAGTGAATTCCTACCTGTATAGCAATAATGTTATTGAAATATTTGTTACCTATTAGGCTTTAAAGTTTTTAAAAATCTGTATAAATGGACTTTTTCGCTTTTTTCTTAGAGTTATATCAATTTTATCGACTATTTGACAATGAAATGTGTGATATGTGTTATCGTGAGTGTATTTTTATTGTCCTTTAACAATAATACCTAAATAAGGTAGACTTAAAAATTATTTTCCATGATTTTTAATATACCCAGAAAATATTTAAAACTGGAATTTTGCTTTTTATTTCACGATAAAAAAAATTTCGGTGTTTTTTGAAATTAAAAGTCAATACAAATTATTTTAATGTCAACCTTCTTCATATATTATTATTGCAATATATTGATTGCATTTAACTCGTGACAAACATCTCGAGAGTCATGTCTCCAAATCCAACAGAAATGATTTATGTGACCCTGCTTGTTTATATTTGGATTAAAAAGACATAAAAGAATTTTTGGCCTTCTAATAAGAAGAAGTGTTTTTGACTCCCAAAAGAAAGTTTTCATTCCTATTAGAACTACAAATGAAGAAGCTAATTTTTTCGATACTTCCTAGTGTAGGTTCCTCTTGCTAAATTCTGAAAACTTCTTCAAAAATTAGACAAAATTTCAACAAAAAAACTATTACCTCCGTAATCGACATCAACATCAATCGGCACAGGACTTCCTGGTTTGAACTGTCCCAAGAAAATCGCATTTTCCCGGGCACGATCATTTGGAAATGCAAATTCCAGCGACTTCCATGAGTATACGCCTCTGAGTTTATTTTCCGTTGAATGAGTATTCACTCTGGTCAGAGAAAGGACCAGAAGAATGATCGGAAGTGTGGATAATGGTTTCTTTTGCATCCTGCCAACGATTTCTGAAAGGATTCTGAATACATAGGTATTTGTAATAATACACAATTTACAAACTTTTTACGAGTCTACTATGAGCAAATATAAATAGCAACAGAACGTGCGAGCAGGATTTCAATCTTATACTTTAAGGCCGTGCAGAAATTACGTAAAGTTTTTTTCCGAAATTTTGAACTAAAAAATGATGAAATTTATACCAAAAGAGATGAATTTTCAAATCAAAAGGACGAACTTTCAGCAAGAGTTGAATTTTCAACTAAGAAAGTTTTTTTAGTCAGTAAAGAAAAAAAATGTCATCCCAAATGTTGAAATTTCAAGACAAAAAGAGAAACTTTCTATAAACAATTTGAATTTTTTACCAAATTGTTGAATTTTCAAGCCAAAAAGACGATTTTTCTACAAAACAGTTTAATTTTTCATCCGGTAATTTGAATTTCCAACAAAAAAGTCAATTTTCAACCAAATAGTTAAATTTTCAAGCAATAAGATAAATTTTCTGCCAAAAATACTAATCTTCAACAAAATACATACATTTTCAAACAAATAGTTGAATTTTCAACTAAAAAAGATCAATTTTGAACCAAAAATGGAATAGTTGAATTTTCAATGAGGAAAAAACTAATTTTGTACAAAAAATTTGAATTTTCTACCAAATTGTTGAATTTCCGAACAAGAAGATTCATTTTCAATCAAAAAGGACAAACCTTCAACAATTTAAATCAATTTTCAACCCAATAGTCGAATTTCTTAACTGAAAAAGATGAATTTTCAACCAAAAATGGAATGGTTAAATTAAAAAAAAAAATTAATTTTCAATGGAAAAAACGAATTTTCTACAAAAAATTTGAATTTCTACCAAATTGTTGAATTTTCAAGCCAAAAATACGATTTTTCTACAAAAAAGTTTAATTTTCCATCCAGTAATATGAATTTTCAATTAAAAAGATAATTTTCAACCAATTAATTAAAGTTTCATTTCAAAAATTTAATTTTTAACCAAAAAAGAACTAAAACCAAAACTAAAATTATGAATCTTCAACAACAATAAAATTTTTTTGAGAATGTATAGTTCAACTTTCAACTAAGGAGTTAAATTTTCAACCTAAAAACATGAATTTTCCACAAAAAAATTCATTCAAAAAAGGAATAGGTAAATTTTCAGTTAGAAAAATTAATTTTAACCATAGAAATGAGTTTTCTACCAAATTTTTGAATTTTCAAGCCAAAAAGACAAATTTTCAACACAGCAGTTGAATTTTTAAAAAAATAATTGAATTTTGGATCAGCTAATAACATTTTTAACTAAAAAGATGCATTTTTAACCAAAAAATTAATAATAGACTTTTCAACCAAAAAGAATTAACTTTTAATGAAAAATAGTTGGATTTTCTTATTGGATTCTATTAAGTCAGTTCTTTTTTTGAGCTTACGATAAATAAATAGGAATTTTCATAATTTATAGATGAAACCCTAATAGTTTAAATAAAGAATAAAGTTCGTTTTTATTACTTTAAAAATATTAGGTTAGGAAACTGGAAATTTTGCTTAAAAAATCAAGTAGGGGAGGGGGGTTGAATATTGCACAAAAACATCTTATGTAATTTGTGGATGACCCCTTATTTGTTGAATCATTCATTACTATTTCGTGAACTTATGATTAATACTTTAATATTAATACTAATATTATTGTGTGAATTACATGTAATAGAGTTACAATTATCAATAAAGTAACATGAATTTGTTTCACATTTAATGTACTGTGATACTATAGTAAGGACTAGATTGCGCTGACAAACAGCTATTTAAAATAAAATTTGTTCAACTTTTGTTTTTTAGGGATTCCTAGAATTGAAAATATCTAACGCAAGAAATGGTTTTGATTATGTACCCCCTCCCTCCCGAATGTAAGTCAACATAGAAAAATCGATGCCCCCCCCCCACCCAAAAGTCTTTACGTAATTTATGCAAGGCCCCTTTAATGTTTAAACGCCACATGCCTCAGAAAATAGTATACCCTTTTTTTGCCCTACTTGTAATTATCTGCGTAGCATTCGACAGAGAGCGATAATTCATTGTTGTTAACATTTAACAATCAGTCCTCTATCTCACTCTTTTGCATAGCAAATATTTTGAAATCGATAAATAGCATAATTGATCGTTAAAGCAAAAAAAAGGAAACTATAGAATCTTATTACAATTTTCCACATTCTAATGGGTCTCTGAAGGATTCTCTGTATGCAGAAAAAAACGTAGAAAATGTAAAGGGATGCGTGTCAAGGTGCAGTTGGAAAATTGGAACATGGAGAACTCAGTAAGACCATACATTATTTGTATTCTTTTATGGTGAATTTTAGAACATGATTTCGAAAAATATTATTTTTTTGGATTTTCCCAAGAAAAGATCCAAGATTTGAATATTAGTGCAAAATGTTTAATACAAAGTGTCAGGAAAAATCAATTGTTTCTGTAGATTCCTGAATCTTCTTGTTCATTTCTAGACAATAAATATTTGCTGAATAGAAAAATCAGTCTCTAGTTTAAGTCCATCAAATCGACTGTTCAAAATCACCTTGATTTAAAAAAAAATTACATTCTATTTCTCAGCTTAGATCGAAGAAACAAAAAAGGTTATCGCCCTCAGGTCGCAAATATTTTTACGATAATTAATAATCTAAATAATTGCCTGAATAATTTCATACAGAATTGATGAATACCCGGGTTTTCATTGTAATTTGTAATTGTATTTAATTAGAATAATTACCTGGTAGTCTTTTCTGAATGTAAATTTATAATTTTTGTTTCCTTTTGATATCGGCTTCCGTGACCAATGGCAATTCAACAGTGCGCAACAATGTTCTTCTTATTGGCTCTTTCGCAAATGATATTCAAAGTACGACTTTTTCCCTATGGACACTTTCACTGGCACACCACTTAAATTAGCGATCGACAATTATTTTTAAGATCGACATGACGTTGGTTTTTCATTTCGCGGATACTTTTTGTTTATTTAATGACGTTTTGTTTATGTAAAAGTATTTAATTGTATGGAGGAGCCGCTCCAACCGGCAAGACGGTCAATTCAACACTGATTTTGCCGGCTTCGACGGGCGAAATCTCCGCGTATCGTAACGTACTACCTTAGAAAATATCAAGAATCAAGACCGAGTGTCAGAATTTTTCTTGCACTTTTTGCCCTTTTCCTCTCTGACTTTTATTTTCTTTGTCTTATCTATTCTCCGGGAATACGGTCAGACAATAGAAGACGGATGCTAATATTGTGCACTTTTATTGATTTTAAAAACTGATGCGTTCACCGCAACAGTTTTACTTTCAAGTATGAGTAACTCCACTCGATTTCCTATATTATTTTATTGAGATAAACATTGTTTGTTTTTTTCTAAACATAACGATGGTGCAAATAAGACTATACGCCATCTTTTGGTTTCAATATTAAAAAGACGTAGACTTTAATTTTTTACATTTTGTTTGGACAATAGGGTGGTCCAAAAATGCATTGGAAATTGTTTTTCCGAATTTTCATGCATATCGCCCCCAAATTTGTTTTGAACTCATAAAAAAATAAATGCATTTTTTGTTGAAAAAAAATTATATTTAGAGGTTTCGCAAGTGCCCCATGAAAAAAGATATTTCTGTACATTTTCTTCAGAATCGTCAATATTAGCTGAATCGAGTTGAAATTCAACATTTCTCTTCACAATTAGCTACAGAATACAGGTGAATAACTTTTTTTTTCTTCAAATATCACCCCCATAAGTCACAAAAATTGTTTCTAATACATAAGATAGTACTTTCTACTTATATATTCACATAGATTGTTTAAACAATTTATTTGTGTTTTTAGCAATTTTCTATTAGCATCGAGTTAGAAAGTTGCGGTTTTCCGATTTTTTAAACTTATTTTTGACTTTTTAGTTAGAGCGAGGCAATAATCAATTAAATTTAACAGAAATAATTGTTGACACAATTTATTATTATTTTTCATGATAATCGTTTATAATATTGGATGTTAATTTTGGCTTTAAGGTCAGAATAAATGATTCAATTAATTGCTTCCTCACAGAGAGAGGTTTGTAATGACCTGAATTTTCAACTAGACTTTTTTGACATATTTTGATATAATTCGACCCCAGGAATTTGAAAATAAAATTTAAAAAAAAATTTCCGTGTGTGTATGTGTGTGTTATTTTTTTCTGTTCACCATATCTCGAAAAGCAAAAGAGCTATGATGATGAAATTTGGATGAAGTGTAGCTACGATTTATATCCAGGTCTGATGGAATTTTGATCTGAATCGGCCATTCAGAAGTAGGTTTTTCTTGCGATTAGAGGTTTAAAAAGAAAAATTTTGCTTTGTTTATATAAGAAAATTTGGTTTGATATTCAAAATACGACAATATTATATTAAGTGTATTTGTTCGGTTGTACGCAAATATATATTATAAATTCATATGCTTACAAATAATTCCAAAGATACTCTCTTCATTACTAAAAAATTAAACAAAAATTTAATTTTGTGTTCGTATCTAAAAAAAGTGATGTTACCAAATTATATCTTAAATCTGAAATTTTGAAAATTAAATCTACAAATCATAGAAAATGCTATGTGAATTGAGAAACATTTGTGATTTTTAATACTTTCAAAACTATTTTTAAAAAAGAATTTTAATATGAAATCATAAAGTTTCCAAGAAGACTTAAAATTTCTAAAAATTGTACGTAGCGTTACATTTTGTCACCGATAATTACCATTTTTTAACAAAAATCATCAAGATTCCCAATTTTCAACATTTTAGGTTATGTTAGTCTTTTCTCACTAGTAATTAATATTTTTGATGAAAAATTATTAGATTACAAATTTTGCAATAATTTACATTTTTCGGTTTTGTTCGGGCTTCTGACCAGAAATTCACTTTTTTTAAAGTTTAATAATTTCTTAACAATTTTTAGTTTACCTTGGTGTTTTACACAAAAAATTGGTATTTTTTAACAAAAATCATTTTAACTTGAACAAGATTAACAAATTTTGAGCAATTTTTAATTATGTTAGTGTTTTCAGTCGGAGATTGGTATTTTCAATTTGAAAAAAAAATTATTTTAAAGAAGATTCACAACTTTTAACAATTGCGGATTATGTTTGCATTTGACACGAAAAATTGATTGATCTTTGGTTATATTAACGTTTTTCACAGGGAAACGTTTATTGTAAACAAACATTATTGGAATTAAAAGAAGATTGACAATTGTGAACAATTTTCTGTTATGTTATGTTAGTACTTCTTATCGGAAATTATTAGTATTTTTCATAAAAAGTTATTACATTTAAAAGAATATTTACCATTTTTTTTAATTTTAGGCCACGTTGACGTTTTAAACCGGAAATCGGCAGTTTTAGTAAAAAATCATTCGATTTCAAAGACGATTACATTTTCAGTTATTTTAAACAAAAATCATTGAATTTGATAAAAGATATACAGGTTGGAATAATTTTTGTTAATGTTATGTTAGTGTATTTCGTCGAGAATTGGTAATGGTATAATAAAAAAGCATTAGATTTCAAAGAATATTTACAATATTGGAATAATAACAGGTTATGTTAATATTTTTCATCGGAAATTGGTACTTTGAATAAAAATACAGTGGTTTGATATTCCTTTTATGGTACAAAAATATTATATAATAATTCTGAAGTTAGGACATCAATTTTCATCAGTAATCATCAAGAATATTGTACGTGTTTCTCTTTTCTATTGCTTCTGACTGAAATGCAATCATTTTGTATTAATATTAATATTATATTAAAATCTCGAATTTGATTTGAAAAATTGCGTGAGACAAAAAATAATAATAATCACGCGTGCGATTTAAAAAATATCTAGCACGATATTTTGAAATGAAGCTAAAACGCGCATGTTAAAAAACAATCGACTGAAAACGAGTAATTAGGAAACTAATGACGTAAGTATTGTTCCCAGTGTTTTAAAGCGCATAAATTAGATTTGCAAGCACTCTTTTACTACTCATTCTCTGGCTTTCACATTTTTCTCCATTATTCACATTAGAATTCTACAAAAAATTTGTATATAAAAAAAACAAATTGTAACAAATAAAATAAAAATTAGGACAAGCAGAAATGAAAGAAATTTCATACAGTCAATATGTTAATTTGTTTTATTGGCAAGAGAAAGCTAATACTAACGATCATGATTTTTTTCGACATTTAGTTCAAGTTGAGAGATCAGCCTTTTTGGGACAATCTGCTTATCATAGAAGTTTCCATACTTTGTATAATTTTATGGTATTTATACGTATTATTATAATTTTTATGAATTTTTTCATCGCCTTATTATTTTGCCCTATTTTCAAATTATAAAATTTGAACATGACTATAAAGTCACCCTGCCAAATCCAGATTTTTTCAATTTGTCATGGGGAGAAACTTATTCTGTATTTTGATGAAATATTTTTTATTTAAATTGAGCAATATTGCTAAATTAGTCTCAAATTTTTTCAGAGAGTAAACAAACTTCGGGCATTTTTTATATATTCAATATTTATATACGAAACTCAACGTTAACAATTATTTTTTGATTATGCAAATTTCATACAGTTAAAAAAAACTATTTATAGTACATTTACAATATCATTTGTTTAAATTTGTAAAATCGTCCAATTGTTGGAAAAGGAAAGCGACGGTCATGTTTTTTTTATTTTTCATTTGAGAAACCACTTTTAAGTTCATAAATAGTGTATCATTTTTTGATCAATTTTAGAAAAGTCTGGAAAGAATGGAGAATAACTTCAAGTCCCGTGAGAGATAAATTTCCGCTTTAAGAGTAATCTTTTGAGAAAATATAAAAATAATTATTTGTAATAGTAATTAAAGTATGCAAAGTTAATTTTTGTAAACATTGAAAAATATCTTATTATGAAAAAAAAGAACAAACCTTTCTGTTGTACTGATCTTGAGGAAGTGCTTGATCTTCTTGAACTTTCGTGACTTTAAATGCGAAAAACCGGTATCGAGGACGTTAGAATCCCACTCATCTTAACCTGTTATGCAAAATTTGCACGTGTAAATTGTAAAAAGAAAATACTTCAGAAAAGCCCGCACGCGACTCATGGGAATTCCTGAGAACAGTAATTTTTCAAGTTTATACATTCTTCATACATTTTTAGATATTATTTATATATAGGAGAGACCACCTACTGCAGATAATGAAACTACAGTATTATTATATCATTAAGCCGTTACCCTTTCGGGGTAGGCGTGAATTGCTCGGTGGTAAAGTAGTGATGAGTGAATGGGTATATAGGTGAAGGGTAGATAGGTATATAGGTTTAAGGTATAGATATTTTAGATTGATCTAGAATTCTTTAATTCCATTTTTAATTGAAAATTTATCACTTTTTGTTGAAAATCCAAATATTTGGTTGAAAATTCATGTATTTTGTTGAAAATTCGCCTTTTCAGGTAGAAAATCAATTTTTTGCTTAAAAACCCAACTTTATCGTTAAAAATTCATTTTTTTAACTAAAAATTTATTTTGGTTTAAAATTTGAATATTTCGTTGAAAATTAATTTTTCTGGTGGAAAATTAATTTTTCTGTTAAGAATGCAACTGTTTGGATAAAAATTTATTTCTTTGTATGGAAATTGAACTATTTCATTTCGGGTTGATAATTGAACTCTTTAGTTTAAAAAATTAACTATTTATATGATTTATGTGATTTGTTGAAAATTTGTCTTCTTTGGTAGAACATTATTCTTCTTGGTTTGGAAATAATCTTTTTTGTGTTAAATTCAACTGTTTCATAGAAACTGAACTATTTGGTCAAAAGTTGACCTCCTTTGTAAGTAATTTTTTTCTAGTTGAAGATTTACTATTTTAGTTGAAAATTCATGTTTTAACTGAAAAATTAAATAAATTTCACTTTTATTGAAAATGTATCACTTTTCGTTGAAAATTCAAATATTTGGTTGAAAATTCATCCTTTCAGGTAGAAAATAAATATTTTGGTTAAAAATCAAAATGTCTCGTTGAAAATTCATTTTTTTAACTGTAAATTTATTATGGCTTGAAATGTGAATATTTCGTTGAAAATTAATTTCTCTGTTGGAAAATCAGTTTTTCTCTTAAGAATGTAACTGTTTCAATAAAAATTTAGTTTTTTGTATATGCATGTTCTTTGTATTCTATTCCATTTCGGGTTAAAAATTGAACTCTTTAGTTTAAATATTCAACTATTTGGAAGATTTACGTGATTTGTTGAAAATTTCTCGTCTTCGGTAGAACATTAATCTTCTGGGTTTACAATTATTCTTTTTGGTTGAAAATTTAACTGTCTTTTTTTTTTGTTGAAAATTTTGTCAATCACGTTGAAAATTCAAATATTTGGTTGAAAATTGATGCATTTTGATGGAAAGTCGTCTTTTTTATAGGAAATTAATCTTTATCTTGGAAAATTAAATTATTTGGTGGAAAGTCCAACTGTTTTGATTAAAGATCCTATTTTTGGACTTAAAATTTAACATTTCGGATGACATTTTTTTTCTTAATTGACGTGAAGAGTCATATTGTACTGACCCCTTCTCCTCCTCTAGCCAAATCTTCTCACGTTATTTTTGGATGACCCCTAAATGAATTCACGAAACAAATTCATTGAGAAAAAAAATTATGTAATATAGGGTAGGGGGATTCAAAACTCAGTGCAATTTAAGTAATTGTTTTCTAAAGATATACACTAGACTTTCGATTTAAGGACTTTCGACTTATGCGTTTCAATAATTAACACCGGTTGATGAGAGGTGCGTAACTGCGACGTTGCGCCACATCACGACACGGCCCTGACTGTTTCCTTTCGGAGACATTCGATTTAAGCCAAGGTCAAAACCAAACCCGTGCCTAAATCGAAAGTCCAGTGTAATTATTAGGTTCACATTGGAAATTAGAATAAACAAATCGAAAAACAAGTATCACATTAGCGATCATGATGTACAAGTGAAACTACTTCCGTTAAAATGAAACTCTAACGCTCTTTCTAAAAGAATCGAGAATGAGACATAGGTTAAGGCACTTTAACCCGCCAAGTAAATCCCAAATCTCCTGTTTACTGTACGATCCTGACGGTAGCAAAGCTTTTAGCGGCTCAGGTGGCTGAGACAGGGTGACGGTAGTATTATTTTAGTGGAGGCTCCCCCACAACACAGGGGCACAGATTGTCGCGCAGGGGCACATTAGATTATTCGATCTACATTGTGCAGGTGGTGGACCATGTGGTGAGCAAACTACCCTTCATCGGACATGTCGACACGAGGATCAAATAATAGAATTAACTCTTCATTTAGCGAGTCACATGTAGGATTTTCTCTTTTCAAAAAGAATTCTAATGACATCGCATTTTAAATCCAGTAAGCGGAGATACAGATACGTTCGCTAATTTTCTTGACTTGAGGAATTCCTACGGATTACTGACCCCTGAACCATCACAACTGGACATTTCCGACAATTTTAATTTTACTGAAGTTGAAATAGCAGATTAAAAAATTCGTATAAAGTTAGATTCTTATCAGAGTTGCTACAACAGCTTGTAATTTTCTGCGTAGAATCCGAATCCAAGGTCAGAATTTTCCCAGCTTGTCAGGTTTTTGAGATAGCCTAACCTAAAAGTGCAAAAGCTGCGGTCTTTTGGTATATTTGAGCTTATGTTACTTCGCGAAAAACTTTTATTTCTAAAATCGGGTCATGCATCTGAAAGTACAATTCTCGAACTTTAAAAAGCTTTTTCAAGATCGAAGATATTGTTTTTCTTCGCAGACATATCCTTCAATGAAGTTTAGCCAATAAGGAGGCTTTCCCCTTCCATACGCAACGCTTGCGCAGTTAAAAAAGTCGCGTTCCGTTAACATCACTGTCACGCAGATTCGTGAAATGATGTTGACGGACCACGAATTTCTCAACTGCGCAAGCGTTGCGTATGGAAGGGGAAAGCCTCCTTATTGGCTACACTTCATTGAAGGATATCTCTGCGAAGGAAAATGGTATCTTAAATTTTAAAAAAGCTTTTCAAAGCTTGAGAGTTGTACTTATAGATAGCATGGCCCGATTTTAGAAACAAAAATTTTTCGCGATGTAACATAAGCTCAAATATACCAAAAACCCGTATTTTTCGCACTTTTAGGTTAGGATAGCTCAACAACTTTACGTGCTGGGAAAATTCTGACCTCGGATTCAGATTCTACACAGAAAATTACATCGGAAATGATCCTCAATTGGCCAACAACAATCGCAATCATTTTTTGCAGATCTGTGTAATTTTTTGGATTGTTTCAATCTGGGAATTTTCTAGTGTCGGGAATTTAATAGTGTGGGATATTTTATAATTCGGTAATTTTCTTTGTCGAATTTTATTATTCGGAAATTTTCAAATTCGTTAATATTACAAACTGTTGGGAATTTTCCAATTCGAAATTTTTATAATTTCGGGAATATAATTTTACGGGATTTTCTAGTCGACCCATTCAAGTAATTTTTATTCTTGTACAAAACCAAACAATAGAGTTACATGAAAATAAAAATGAGTAATGACAAAGTGATTCTTTCCGTGAAAGAGAAGTGAAGAGATGGTAGTGAAAGGCCATTTGAATAAAACGGCAATAATTTTCCCAGCGAACGGTTATCGTGTCTTCTGTGATTCTTTCCCCGAGGTTCTTCATCCATAAATTTGCAAATTGGCAGTCGTTCAACCGGGCGCCCGGGACCGCGAACGGTGTACTCGTGCGCGAATTCCGCTGGCACGTTTCCGACGCGGATGTCTGTTTTTCGCGGAGAGACACACGACATCCGCGATACGTTAGGGTAGGAAGAAGAAAGTGGAGATGTCCACGATGGCGATTCTCCGCGGTTCAAGATTAATTAATGCAAACATTCCTAAAATAGATCCACACCGCGACGAATTATGGTCTTGCTTGCTTTCTCTGAAAGGAGCATTATTTTCAACGGATTTACTCTTTCCCCTATTCCCCTCTTTTCTCCCTTTTTGGATGATTTCTCTTTTTCTTTGCTCCTCTATTCAAGAAACTTCCCTGTTTTCAAGAATGTTACCCTTTCTCTCGTTTTTTTCACTTAAACGTAGAATCCAACAAGAAAATCCAACTATTCTTGTTGAAAGTTAATTCTTTTTTGTTGAAATGTCCAGTAATAAGTTTTTGGTTAAAAATTGTAATAATTTGTAGAAAATTTAATTATTTTGTATTTATTAATTTATTATTAATTAATTATCAATTTATTATTAATTCAAGTATTTTAACATTTTTTGGTCTAAAATTCAACTGTGTTGTTGTACATTCGACTTTTTAAATAGAAAATTCATCCTTTTGAACTGGAAATTCATTGGTCCAATATATTAAACTGTTTTCTTCAACTTTATACTTTTCGTTGGATTGAAAATTCATTTCTTTTTGTAGAAAATTCAGCTTTTTTGGTCGAAAAGGAACTTGGTTGTTGAAAATTCAACTTTCTCGATAATAATTCATTTTTTGGGTAAAGAATTCTACAGTTTTGTTGTAAATCCGACTTTTCAAATAGAAAATTCGTCCTTTTGAATTAAAAATTCATTTATCGAAAAAATAACTGTTTTCTTGAACTTTCTACTTTTTGGATTGAAAATTCATTTTTTCTTTGGTAGAAAATTCAGCTATGATGTTAAACATTCGACTTTTTAAATAAAACTTCGTCCTTTTGAACTGAAAATTCATTGGTCGAATATTTAACTGTTTTCTGCAACTTCCTACTTTTTATTGGATTGAAAATTACTTTTTTTTAATTTTTTTTTGTAGAAAATTTAGCATTTTTGGTCGGAAAGGAACTTGGTTGTTGAAAATTCAACTTTCTCGTTAATAATTCATCTTTTGGGTCAAAATGCCATTTTTTTAACATTCGATTTTTTAAATAGAAAAATCGTCCTTTTGAATTGAAAATTCATTGGTCGAATTTTTAACGGTTTTCTGGAACTTTCCACGTTTTGAAGTGAAAATTCATTTTTTTGAAGAAAATGCAGCTTTCTGGTTGAAAAGGAACTTTGTTGTTGATAATTCAACATTCTTGTTAATAATTAATCTTTCTGGTCTAAAATTCAACTGTGTTGTTAAACATTAGACTTTTCAAGTCGAAAATTCGTCCTTTTGAATTAAAAATTCATTGGTCGAAAATGTAACTGTTTTCCTGAACTCTATATTTTGGATAGAAAATTCGTCTTTTTGGATTGAAAATTCATTTTTGGTAAAATATTCAGCTTTTCTGGTTGAAAATTAACTTTATTGTTGAAAATTCAATTGTCTTGTTAATAAGGCATCTTTGTGGTCTAAAATTCCACTGTTTGGTTGTTGAACATTTGATTTTTAATTTAGAAAATTCGTCCTTTTGAATTGAAAATTCATCTTCTGGTACAATAGCGCATTTTCCACCTCTATTTGTACCGAAAAAATCCGGCTATTTGTACCGAAATTTCGACACCCGTAGCCACGGCCTTATTTTTAATTGAAAATTCTATTATTATATTTTTGGTTTAGAATCCATCTCTTGGTAGAAAATTTAATTATTCTGTTAAAAATGTAACTATTTTGTTAAAAGTCACCTTTTTTGGTTGAAAATTAAATTACTTATTTGAAAGTTGAATTACTTTGTACGAACTTAATTTTTTGATTGATTAATCTATTTGGTTGAAAATTGAACTACTTTATTGAAAAAGCAATTATTTTGTTGAAAATTCGTTTTTTGGGGTTGTGAATTCAACAATTTGGTTGACATTTTTTTCTTCTTGAGTGAAAAAACTTTCTTGGTTGAAAATGCAATTATTTTTTTGAAAAATTCGTCTTTTTGGTTCGAAAATTAATTTTTTTTGTTTGAAGATTCATCTCTTTGGATGCAAATTCAACTATTTAGTTGAAAACTAACTTTTTTCTTTAAAATTCGTCTTTTTTTTCATAAAAAATCACCCATCACCCAATTTCCCCTGTCTTGAGAGAATTTTAAACGGTAAAGTCTTCAAGTCTGAAACTCTATAACCGTATCTTTTTAAAATATGTTTTTACTGGTAATAAATTTTTCATCTTGCATGATCAATATGCAACTTGTGATGCATTCTACTCCATAAACGAGATCTCCAACACTGCATTGAAAATAAATAAAAAAGCGAGTTGTCAAAACTCTTGAGCGGTAAAAGAATGTTGGATTACGTTATTGGCAATCGATCGAAATACATATAAGGGTGCATGATGTGACGCATCGTTGACCGTGGCAGGACGACTTTTTCTGGAACTTTCCACACACAACTTCATTTTCCATCAAGTTGCCTTTCATTTCTGTGAGTCAGAGACGATATCTCGTGTCTTGCACTCACAGCAAAAACTGGGAATAAGAAATGTTACAGGTAATGTACGAAGTGGGGTAACCGCCAGCAGGGTAACTGCGACTGGGGTAAAGTCACCGTGGTAAATCGCAGATATCTACGGCGCACTCCGCTAGAGGCAGCACATTACAGGCCTGTATCAACGGAAAGTTTACCCCAGTTGAGAGTAATCAGCTTACTATTACCCTCCTTGAACGATTACCTGCAACACTTTGTACACCCAGTTTTTTCTGTCCTGAACATACACGAGTTCAAGATAAAAAAAAAGTTAAAATTGACATATTTATAAAGATTTTTATATTACTTCTAGACTGGACCAATTATTGAGTAAGTTCGTTTTTTTCTCTGTGGAGGTGGAATGTCACACGGTGCATTTTGAGAATCAGCTGAGGTCGTGGACAGTTACTTTTCGCCCTGTCACATTCGGCGCCTTGCTCTATTTTCTAGTCGCGAGGCTAATTCGGAACCTCACAAATGCCTTTTCGTTCGTCTTATCTTTGCTTCAAGTCAACCTTCCTTTGTTCTAAAGAATTTCGATTCTAATTTAATCTATTTTCATTTTTTGAAGTTCAATTATAGGTTTTGTGATTATTATTGAAATAATATATTTTTAGATTGCTGGACGCGACACCTCCACCCATACTTTTTGAAAGTGGATAGAAAGGTTTGAAAATGCTCTGATAATGTAGATTTAGGGTGGCCGCAGGTCAGGGAAACCTGGAAATCAGGAAATTTTCTTGGTCAGGGAAAGTCAGGAAAAATATCAGGGATTTTGAAGAAGAAAAACATGGCGAAAGTTAGGGAATTCCTGTAAGTCACTTTGAGTTACGTTTTTATTTAAAAATATCACTTTATTAATTTATTTAAGTAATGTAACCCATGGGTTAACCGCTATCGAATTCAGGTCTATACCTATTTTTGAATTTTCTTGAATTCTTTTGAAATATTTTAGGTTGTTTTAAAAGGTTCCTATGATTTTTAACAAATTTCAATAATTTGAAGGAATTTTTAAGATTTTAGAGTATTTTTAAAAATTCCAAAAAACTGTCAAGAGCTTTAATAAGTTTCAAGCGGTTTCAAAAGATTTCAAAGAATTTGAAATATTTTAGTGTATTTTAAAAGATTCCTAATATTTTTGAATAGATTTCAATAATTTAAAGGGATTCCAAAGGATTTAAAAGATTTGAGGGTATTTTACAAAATTTCAAGGAATTTTCAAGAGCTTTGAAAAGTTGCAAGGGATTTCAAAGGATTTAAAAGAGTTTGAAATATTGTCGGACATTTTAAAAGATTCCGAAGAATTTTCAATAGATTTCAATAATTTGAAGCAATTTCAGGGTATTTTTAAAACATCCATGGAATTTTCAAGAGCAAACAGATTCATAGGAATTCTAAAAGATTTCAAAAGATTTTTAAAGATTTCAAAGGATTTCAAATATTTTAGGCTGTTTTAAAAGATTCCAAAGCATTTTCAAGAGATTGACAATTTTTCAAGGAATTCCCAAGGATTTGAATGATTTTGGAGATTTAAAGAAATTTTCGTATAGGTTCTGAGAAATATACTATAATAAATAATAATAATAATCATTTTTTCAAAATTTCAGGAAATATCATATTTCATGTACTTTCACGGGATTTTATAATATTTTAATGAATTTAAAAGAATTCATTCACAAAAATTGAGGGATTTCAAAGGGGTTCCAAGATTTTCAAATATTTCAAGGTATTTATAAAGATCTTAAAGAATTTTAAAGGTTTGAGGATATTTTAAAAGATTTCAAGGAATTTCTAAGGATTTGAATTATTTTAAGAGATTTAAACAAATGATCCTACTGCTAAAGAATGTACTAGAATTTTGGAAGGTATGGGACGATTTTATAAGATATATAAGGTTATAGGATATTTGAAATGAATCTAAGGGATTTTTTAATATGATTTCAATGAATTTAAGGAATTTCAAAATCTCTGAAGGTATTTTAATAAATTTTCCAGAATTTAAGGTAATATCAAATTTGATGTACTCTCAAAGGATTTAGTGATATTTTAATTGATTTAAAAGAATTTATTCACGAGAATTGAAGTATTTCCTATGGTTTCAAAGATTTTCAAATATTTCAATGTATTACATTACCAGAAATCTTAACAATTTTACAGGATTTGCAATATCTTATGATATTTTTAATAGATTTCAATAACTTGAAGTGATTCCAAAGGATTTTTAAAAATTTGAGGGAATTAAAAAATATGCCCAGCTATTTTTAATTGAATTCAATAATTTGAAGGGATTTCAAAGGATTTTAAAAGTGTCTGGGAATTTAAAAATATTGCAATGAATTTTTTATTTATGTCAATAATTGGAAGGGATTTCAAAGGGTTTGATATATTTCAAGTTATTTAAAAATATTCCAATGCATTTTTAAGAGCTTTAAAAAGTTTCAAGGGATTTTAAAAGATTTCAAAGGATTTTAAAAATTTGAGGGAATTTAAAAATATTGCAAGGAATTTTTAATTGATTTCAGTAATTTGAAAAGATTTCAAAGGATTTCTAATATGTGTTTCTAAAACATCTAAAAAGATTTCAAGGAATTGTACAAGATTTCCGAAAATTTCAATTATTTTATGGGATTTTAAAAGCCCTCAAGGTATGTTAATAAATTTTTCAAAATTTCAGGGAATGTAATCAGATTTAATAGAATTTATTTAATGAAATTCAAAGAATTTATTCATAAAGTGAGGAATTTCTTAGGGTTTCAAACATTTGAAGAGATTCAAAAATATTTTTTTGCAATTCATTCTTAATAATTTATCCTGAATTCTTTTTAATTCTTTTGAATTTTTGAAATTATCTTCAATTTTTTTATTTCCTGGAATTCTTCTAAATTCACTCAATTCTACTCAATTCAATAGATTAAATTTTTTTTCTTCATTTTTTGTTTAATTCATTCTGAAATTTTCTAAACTCACCTTGAATTTTTAGGCACTTTAACAAATTCTTTGAAATATCCTTACATTTTTCTAAACTCGTTTCAAATCCACTGAAGTCAATGAATTTTTTGGATTAGAAATAAAATAAGGAGAAATCAGGGAATTTTGAAAATGAACTTTTGCAGGCACCCTTCTAGATTCTTTCTTTTTTACTTGTTAATTTGTGAAATGAATTTTCTCAGGTCGGGGAAGTTTTTTTTCTTCTCTGTTACGAGTCAAGAATCTTATTGCTTTGGGCCCTTTGGGCAATAATTGAGTGTGTACGAACTTTAATCACTCGTACGCCATGGTACGTCGATTTCCGTACTCGGGGATTCCCCCGAGGTCATGCACGAACCTCGTATGCGATATACTGCATTACAGGTATTACTGAGAAATTAATCAGCCGCCAATTTTCAACACGCATTCTCGCGTCTTTTGTGTATGAATTGTTTGAAATTTTGCTGCGATTTTGCTCTGAAAAGATAATAAATAAATATACTAAAGCAGGGTGCCTAGCGCTTTTTAAACAAAACAAAAATTCCAGGACTTTTCCAGGTTTTGCAGGATAAAAAAAATTTCCTGGTACCTTTTTTTCACAGTGAAGAAAAAAACTTTTCATGAAACATAGTAGAAATTGTAGATCTGGTGGAAGTAGCTAGGCAACAGGTCATCAGATACATGAATTTTCAAATAAACAGTTGGATTCTCAAGTAAAAAAGATAAATTTTCACTAAAAAAAAATGAATGTTCAACAAAAATGTTAAATTTTCAACCAAAGAAATGAAGTTTCGATAAAGGATGATTTTTTAACCAAATGTGTACATGAATTTTAAAGTAAATAGTTGGATTTTCAAATAAGCACACATTAATTTTCACTACAACATTTTTTTGAACAAAATAGTTCAATTTTCAACCAAAGAGATTAATTTTCACCAAAAGAGTTAATTTTCAATGAAACAGTTGAGCCTTCGACCAAAAAGGCTCGACTTTTTAACAAAAGATTTAAATTTTCAACAAAATAGTTTAATTTTTAACCAAATACTGGAATTTTCGACTTAGAAAGATGAATTTTCAACCGAATGATCGAATTTTGAAATAAAAAATATTAAACTTTAACCAAAAATAGTCAAATTTTGAACACGAAAAGTGGAATTTTCAACAAAGAAATGAATTCTTAACGGAAAATATAATAGTTGGTATTTCATATAAAAAATAAATCTTAACAAAATAATTAAATTTACATCATAATAGTTGATTTTTTATGTAATTGAATTTTCATTCTACGGAATTGAATTCTCGAACAAAACGACGAATTTTCTACCAAGAAGAATAATTTTTTACCAAAAAATACGTTTTTAATAAAATACATGAATTTCAAAATAAAGACTTGGATTTTCAAATAAGCACACATTAATTTTCACTTAAAAAATTTTTTGAACAAAATAGTTCAATTTTCAACCAAAGAGATGAATTTTTATTTTAAAAAAAAATGATTTTCAATAAAACAGTTGAGCTTTCAACCAAAAAGGCTTGACTTTTTAACAAAATATTTAAATTTTTAACAAAATAGTTTAATTGTAACCAAATACTGGTATTTTCTAGTTAGAAAGATGAATTTTCAACCAAATGGTCGAATTTTGAAATAAAAGATATTAAACTTTAACCAAAAATAGTCAAATTTTGAACACGAAAAGTTGAATTTTCAACAAAGAAATGAATTCTTAACGGAAAATATAATAGTTGGTAGTTCATATAAAAAATAAATCTTAACAAAATAATTAAATTTACATCATAATAGTTGATTTTTTATGTAATTGCATTTTCATTCTACGGAATTGAATTCTCAAACAAAACGACGAATTTTCAACCAAGGAGAATATTTTTTTACCAAAAAAATATACCTTTTTTATAAAATACATGAATTTTAAAATAAATAATTGAATTTTCAAATTTAAAAAAAAAAATATATATTTTCACTGAAATACATTTTTTATGAGCGTTTCATATTGAATTCAATGTGGTATCTGTATTAATTTGTTTTAAAAGAATGTATTCCCCTATTTTCGTGAAAAATCATCCTATTTCCCCTTCCGTGAAAAAAAATCCTGATCGGGTTTCTGTGTGTGGGGGGGGGGGTAAGACAATACCACGGTCGTCAAGGAGGGGGGAGTAAAAAATTGCCCAAATTGGTAACGTAGTTGTTGTTTGAATCAAGCAAATATTTGCATAAACTCTTAAACTATAAATTTGTTAAAAATATTCAATCCAAGCAAATCGTATTAAACAAATTATTTGCTTGATTCAATAAGGATAATATTTTCATTTTTTTAAATTAAATAAATTTTTTGTTAATTCAAAAGAAACATTTGTTTCTTTCAATCATATGATATCAAATTTTGTTTTTGTTTGATTCAAACAAACATTTTTCTTAATGTAATCTTTTGATATGACTTGCAGCATTTCTCACCTCGTTTCATTTATTTCGATTTTTTTTTCTTTTTAATGTGCGATCATTATTCCTTTCGATATGCTAATGCTCATCGAACTCTAATCATCCGTAATTTATGGATTTGTATATCCAAGCCTCGTGATCATTATACCATAATCCGTATAGATGATTATCCATATGGATTCATGCTGCCATGTCACCTCGCCTAAGTAATCCTTCATTTATTGGTGTTAACGGACCAAGGATTGTTGCTTAAATTCCATTTTTTAATTGCAGGACTCGGATTATGCGACTTTTTCGGCTTTTTTCAACTTTTTTGGCTTTTTTCAACTTTTTGGGCTTTTTTGAAAAACTGCAACTTTTTAAAGAAAAATCCGACTAATTTACTTTTGGAGCGACTGAAAAATTTAGAAAAATCAAATTCCCGACACTCTAAAATTTTTGAAAAAGAAAATATTCGAAATAGAAAATTCCCGACATTATAAAATTGCCGAAATATAAAAATCCCGAATTAAGAAATTCCCGAATCCTGAATTTAAACAATTAAAAATGTTGTCATCAATATTATTTATTTATTATAAATACATTAATGAAATATTTTGAACATAGTATTAAAAAAATATTGTTCCTGTGATAAAAATCTTTTTACTGTATTGTTCTTTTTTATTGAGAAATATTTTGTTTCAATTACAGTTATTCAAATTCAAACAATAATTTAAAACAAAAATACATTGAACATCCAAAAATACAAAATTTCAGATCAAAATATTTATATATTGTATTTTAAATAAATAAATATGATTGATTAAAAACAATTTTTTTAATTGTGTAAATTCAGGAATTTTCTAGTGTCGGGAATTTCGCACTATCGGATATTTTAAATTGCAGCAATTTTATGTCTGAAATATTATTATTCGGGAATTTTCCAAGACGGGATTTTCATATTTTTACAATTTTATAATTTTAGGAATACTCTATTTCGAATATTTTCTATTTCGAGAATTTTTTAGTGTTGACATATTTATTTTTCGGGATATATAAGTCGTCCCGGACTTGTTTCCGGTTTTCTTAGAAGTTAAAACTGGAATTCAAAACTAGAAAAAAATGGTACCATTTTAATTGAGTACATAAAAAATGGAATAACTTCCCATTAAAGCTTTATACTTATACAATGTTTATTTAAGGCGAACTGAATTAATAGAACACAATAACAAAATGCACCTAGTTTTGTTTGAAAGTTTCTTCTTTTTGGTTAAAAATTTACTTATTTTGTTGAAAATTGAACTATTTTGTTAAGAAGTAATTTTTTGTTTGAAAATTTAACTGTATTGTGCAAAATTCACCCTTTTGGTAGAAAATCCATCGTTTTAGATTGAAAATTCCTTCTTTATGGCAGAAAAGTCACATTTTTTGGTTGAAAATTCAATTATTTGGTTGAAATTTATTTGATGGAAAATGCAACTTTTTAGGCTGATAATTCAACTGTCTTTTTTAAAAATTCGTATTTTTTACTTAAAAATTCAACTATTAAGTTCAAAATTTGTTCAATTTTGGTTGAGGTTTAATCTCTCATTTGAAAATTTGACCACTTTGTTGGAAATGCAATTATTTTGTTCAAAAGTCATCATTCTTGGTAGAAAGTTCTTCTTTCTTGGTAGAAAATGAACTTTTTGTTCAAAATTCAACTGTCTTTTAAAACATTCGAATTTTTCTTCGAAAATTCATTTTTTCAACTTCAACTATTTAGTTAAAAATTCATGTTTCCTGGTTGAAAATTATCTATTTGTTGAAAATTTAACTTTTTAGGCTCATAATATAAACTTTCTTTGCAAGTAATGTGACTTTTTAAGCCTTCTAGTCGACCCGAGCCCTGCAATCGTAATTTGGTTTTTATTTTAGTTTTTATTTAGGTCTCAGTTCTCAGAAAGTTCTGTACCAAAAAACGGTACTTTTTGATTGCAACGTAGGAGATAATAATGAAATGCAATTTCAATTGAAATTATATAGCAATAGGTAGAATTTATTAGCAACGAGATAATTATCCGTATTCTTGGGTTAGAGGTTTTCCGTATAGTAGATGGTATTTATTTCTTCAGAAATAATTTGCTGTAGTTTTTATATATTAATTGCAGAAAATATTTATCTTCCTTTAGATTACGCGCAGTTTTTGATAATCATGGCCTTTCATAAAGTTTTGTTTTTTCTCTATTTTAATTAAATTTTAATGCAAGGTATTAATGAATGTTTAATGATTTTAATTGGTTGTTCTTTATTGTACTTTCTGAATGGTTTTCTTTTTAAGATAAATATTTTAGTATTAATAGCAGTATAACAGGGTGGGCGTAGGTCAATGAAAACCTGGAAATAAAGGAAAATTCAGGGAATTCTATTGGTCAGAGAATAATCGGAGATTTAAAAAAATCTTGCAAAACGTTTAAAAATTCATCTTTTTTAGTAGTTTCGGTTGAAAATTGAACCACTCGATTGAAGTTTGAATCAATATGTTAAAAAAAAAACATTTCCTTGTTGAAGATTCATCATATTAGTTGGAAATTCTTCTGTTTGGTTGAAACTTTATTTATTTATTTATTTTTTGTTTTGAAATCGATCTTCTTAAATTGCAGGTTCAACTACTTGGGTACAAAGTTGAACGACTTTGTTGATTTTTTTTTTTAGATTTCATCTCTTTAATTTGAAAATTCAATTATTTTCTCGAAAATTCATGTTTTTTTGGTTTAAAATTACTTTTCTTGACTAAAAATGTAACTTTTCCATTTTTTGGTTGAAAACTGATCTTTTTTAGTTGAAATTTCATCTCTCTTGGCTTGCAAGTTCAACAATTTGGATGACATTTTTTTTCTTTCTTCACTGAAAAATCTTTATTTGTTAAAACTTAGTTTCTTTTTGGTAGAACATTATTTTTGTTGCTTGAAAATTCGTCTTTCCAAGTATTTAGTTAAAAATTCAACTATTTTGTTCACAATTGAATTGTTTTGTTAAAAATTCAAGTATTTTGTTTATCGTTGCTCTTGTTTTTGTTCTGACTTCTGACATTGCGTATTGCGTATAACGTTGTTGCATTACATATGCTGGTGTGTAAGTACCTGTAAAACGCCCACACCTGCTGAAGCAAAGAAGACGGCCTTCTCCCCGACCTTTTCGGGTCAGGATTCTTATGAATGACTTGATTTTCTCTGAGTGAAAGTGAAGATAAAAGTGTCGAAAATGCTCTTTAAGAAAGTAATTTCTGTTTTACTGACCCATTTTTGTTTTATATTGAAATACAGTTCTTAAGATTTCTTTTCAAGAAAGTAAATCACTTTTTTATTATGAACATTAATTTTACAAATTAATACCAATAATGATCAGGGTGGTCGTAGGTCAGGGAAAACCTTAAAATCAGGGAAAAGTCTGTCAAGGATAATAAATTTGAAAATTTTAAAGTTTCATTTAAAATTATTTAATTCCGTTCATAAAAGATTCTATGTTAAAAATCTTGCAGGATTAAAATTCTGCTCCTCGAATATTAATGATCAGGGAAAAGTTAGGAAATTTATTTGTTTTGCCATTTCTATTACTATTTTTCAATGGCTTTTCCCTGGCGATTATATTTTTAGTTGAAAACTTCATTATTTGGTTGCAAATTCAAATAGTTTGTAAAAAAATTAATCCCTTTTTATTCAAAATTTATTTTTTTGGTGGAAAATTCAACTGTTTTTGTAGAAAAATACGTGGAAATCAGGGAAAAGTCTGTCAAGGATAATAAATTTGAAAATTTTAAAGTTTCATTTAAAATTATTTAATTCCGTTTATAAAAGATTCTATGTTAAAAATTTTACATGATTAAAATTCTGTTCCTCGAATATTAATGATCAGGAAAAAGTTAGGAAATTTATTTGTTTTGCCATTTCTATTACTTTTTTTCAATGGCTTTTTCCTGCCTATCATATTTTTAGTTAAAAACTTCATTATTTGGTTGAAAATTCAAATAGTTTGCAAAGAAGTTAATTCCTTTTTGTTGAACATTTATCTTTTTGGTTGAAAATTCAACTGTTTTTGTAGAAAATTACCTTTTTTGTTAAAAATCCTATTTTGGTCTATTTGGCCTATTTGGATTCTACGTTAAAAATGTTACAAGATTAAAATTCTGGTATGCAAATAATAATAATCAGGGAAAATGAAAAATTAGTTACGGAAATGTAAGGGAATTTTGAAAACGAAGTTTCGCGGTTACCTTGAATAATAAATGTTTGAGTGTTTATAAAAACAACAGATCGCATCAACTGGTTACTAACATAAATATATTCTTTAAATGAAGTTTACTATCTGCTTTAGAAAAAAAAAGTTATATTGTGTTTTATTCATTGGAGAGAAACAAATACAAGTTATTGTGTAATAAATCATCCTTTTTATTTGTCCCGTTTTCTGGGTAGACAATAAAAATTTCAATTTTTGCAGAATATTTATATTTTTCTGAAATAGGTATAATAGTGTTACGTCGTGCGTAATTTCATAAGCCTTACATCACTGATATTAATTATTTATACGTAATAAAAGTAAGGTGTTGAATTGTTCAATAAAAATGCAAGAGATACATTTCCAATGCATGATGATTACATATTCAATCACTTCCTTACAAAGTCATGGTAGTTCGAAAACGAGGGATATTGACGCTTGTAAAGCAGATGATTCAGAATAGCGAAGTCAATACGATTTTAGCTTCTTTACTTTTAGACTAAAATGGGAAAGAGTCTAGTGAAAAATTCGAATGACACATTGATATTTTTACCGAAAAACATTAATTTCTTTGCTCTGTTTCATATTATTTCTTTGTCAACGTTCAATTTGTTTAATTTTCCACATTGATAGGGTTCGGATTAAAAAATTGTCTGAAAGCGTAACAAAATTAAATCTAATATAAATAAAATTAAGAGATATTAATCAATCATCAAAAAACAGATGGATGTACAATTCTAACTGGTAGTGTATGAAATTTCAACCAATAAAGAAAATTGTAATCGAGTTACCTGAACATCGGAACCCTCAAGTAAATAAAGTCTCTATCTGTTTTTTTTTTTAATCTAAACCCTTTGTATGTACAATCTATCTTGAAAATCCTAAACCAACATATGAGAAGAAATGACTCTCTAAACTAAGAATTCCTTTTGTACATCCGAACAGTACATATATAAACTTAAAAATCTGATAAATTGAAAGGAAACTTGACTTAAGTCGACTGATCTCCAAATAAGTAAAAAAAATCACACTACAATCTCGAATGTTAAAAACGCTGACGGATGAGTCAAAAATAGTATTTACTTCAGTCTTTCTGGGTGATTGGCAAAGTATTCGTTGAAGCGTGATTATCATTCCAGTATCAGCGGAAACCACTTACCTACCTCGTTTCTAGACTCGATGCTGGTTAAGTCATCGCCTCATGACGTTAAATCAGATCGTAAACCAGCTGAAAGGACAACTTATTAAAATTGTATCTCACCTAGCTCTTGCGGTATCGTGTGCCCAACTACCCACACTCTGGACCACGCGGTGCCAAGTCGATTGGCTAATTCGATTCCTGAACGATCAGGATTGGCGGAGTCTGGGGGCCCAGGGGAAGGCACCCACTCATCTCTCACCGATTACCATATGCGGGGATCCCGATCGCAACTCGGTTCTTTCCGGTCGTTCTGGGCCCTACAGCTCGAGACCAACTCAACTTTCAGTGTCGTGTCCACGCGCCTTCTGATCAGACAGTCATCACAGTCACTCGGATTGTCGGTCTTTCGGTCAGTTCCGTTTCCGGATTCTCCAAACTCTGCAATTTGTTTTATCTTATATATCTCTGTTCTCTTCTTTTTACTGCGCTGCATATTTCACCGAGATTCTGGCTATATTGTGCTTTTTTCGATCTTTGACAAGTGCCTTTGGGTTAAACAATTTGATACGATAGGCTAAAGTCCTTTAAGTCATCAATGAGTTTTGGGAGAGTAGTTTCTAAACAAACTAGAATTTTTTTCATTTGAAAATTATTTGTCGTCATTATTCAGTTTGCTTGTGTTAGTTAGAATTCTCTTTCATTACATTTCCAAGAACTATTTGCTCAATCGATACGAGAAAAAAACGATTTGCCTACGAAAGGGCACTCTTAACTAGATTCATGCTGAAAACCCATTTAGCACCATACTTAAACCTTGAATTTGCTTCTAACTCAAGTAGACTTCCAGTAACCAAAGTGCTAATTTTGGGAAGTAATAAGTATATTCTAATAAGATTTGATCATAAACCTGAAGCTCCTACCAAACCTTCTCATCCACTTTAAATCACTGTCCCCGTTCCCTTGAATAAATAATACCTTCTTTTGAAGCCTCGAATATAAGAATGCTGACGGTCCCTTGCTCGAAAACAGTTATTCAAATCGAGCCAAAACCCGTTCCAGAGGGATGAATGCCCCTCTGTCTGGTAGTCCCTAAAATCTTTAAAAAGTATCGATTCATCCTCTCAGTGAGGTCATCCAGCTTGAAACATTTCTCATGAATTAATACATTCATACTCAGGAATAAAACAGGAGAAAAAGCTCGTGGTACCAAAAATTTTGTACTCGTTTAACCCATTATTTCCTTATCGAAACAGATTGGCGAAAAGAAACCGTAACGGAAGGACGAGGGGATGACGCAGAAATCGATAAAGAAAGGGTCCACCAAGTGGGTCAGGAATTCAAAGTGCCATAGCAAGTTGAAGAAGCTGAGAGCAAATTAATACATTTATAGAGCATCCATTAATCCAGCTAACTGAGAGACTAATGCTCTAACATGCTTGTAACATAGGTACGAAAAGAAGAGAAAGAGAATTTATTGTATATAAATATATGAATATAATAACAATTTTATTATTTGATTAAAGAATCAATCTCAAGAGTATCAATAGTATCGAATCAGTATCATCAAAAAACAGTATCAGCAATTATCAGTAACGTTATCAAATCATCAGTATCAAGTCATAAGTATCAATAATATCAAAATCAGTATCATCAACCGAGGGAGAACGAACGAAACGAACGAATCTAGATACGAGAAAAACAAAAGCTTCCACCTACAAAGGTGGGCCCTAAAGTGGAACTGGTGTCTTCGAAGTGTGTGTCTTATTTTGAAATCTACTCCTTTTAAAGACACTTCTCTGGAATTAGTAATTTGTGGCTAAAAACAGTGATACTGTGGAAAAGTGAAAAGTGCGAGATGAGCAACTAGTCGACTTTTTGGTGTCTTTTCGAGGTTAACGGAGCGAAATTAGCTCTGGAAAATGTCGACTCAGGCTTATTATAAAGAAAGGCTGGGGTTCGACCCAGCCGATACTGTGGCTGAACATCATCGAGAGCAGAGATCGCAGCATGGATACGAGGAGTCACTCTCCAAGTTTAAAGGTCAGAATGGAAGTCCTTTTTTGGGAAATTGGTCCTTCGTGACTAGCGGGACCGGAAATGGAAATGCAATTGAGGAAGAATTTCGTCCAAGCAGCTCTCAGGCTTGCTGGGGTTGCTGGGCCAAGTTCATTGAAGCTTATGGTAAGTGACACACTTTTGTGCTGATTTTTGTGTGCTGTTGCAAAAAGCTCTTACGAATTCCCTTGTTTTTATTTTATCTGAATGCATTCAATATTAAATTAAAAGATGAACAGTTGCTTTTGTTATACAATTTATTTGTTAAAATATTATAGGGAGGTTTAATGTGAAGAATTATCAAATTTCAATTCAAATTTCGCGCTATAATGACGTCAAGATTCAGCATTTTGGTATGACGTCATGCCTTGTCTGTAAAATCGATTCCTACCCGAGTGAAAATTCCGTTATTATGATTTTTTTTCGAACATGAAAATTATTTTTTAAATTGTATATCACTGCGTTGATCTACGACTACTAAATTTCTCGAAACATAATATAATGGCAAAAATTTGAGGTTGGGGTGTCTGAATACACAGGGCAATCTAATCTCAAATTGTATACATTATAATTTTTTCCCGGTAAACTGAATAGTTGTGATTCGACGATAAAGTAATATATATATATATAATAAATAAAAACAACAAATAATCAATAAAAAGGCAAAACTCAAATAAGAAACCAATAATTCATATCGTACTTTGATTTTTTGTAAATTCTAGTGTGTGTCTCCAGATTGAAAAATAATTTTTTCCTTATAAAATCTAGCGAGAGAACTTTTAAAATTTTATTATTTGAGGCAATCAAAATTATATTATCAGTTATGTCTTGCGAATGAGAAAACATTCTTTTTTATGAAAAAATTTAAATGTTATGAAAAATAATTATTTTAACAACATTGTTTTTGTAATTGATTTTTTTTTTACTTTTGCTTCTTACCAGTATGTTAAAAATGGTTGAATTCTAATCACTCATGGCTTATTTTTCGGTGGAAATCATTCCCTACAACTCTACTGTGTTTTTTAATTTAAAAAATGAGTAAATAATCTTCAAATATAGTTACTTGTTTAAAAAATTATTTCTTTACAAAAAAAACTGCTTTAACAATTTAAGCCATAGAAACATCTACCTTTAAAACTGAAACAGTAGAGTTTTAAATAACGTTGTTCCCGAACAAATAATCCATCATTTATTCAAATTAAAACATTTTTTTAATTGGTGATAAGCGATAGTAGGAAGAACTTCAATAGTAAAAATATTTGTTAAATAAATGTTCCTTGTAAATTTTAACATTTTTTAAATAAAAATAAGTTTTTTATTTGTAATGACATTGTCAGTATTATTACTTTGATTCCTGAAATCATAGGAGAACTACTTTTTTCAGAGACTTGGTTTTGTTTTCGATATAAGATTTATCTTGAATTCTGTTATAATTCAGAAATAATATCTTCGTTTAAAGATGCTCGAGTTTATTGAAATGTTATAAAAATTTTAAAAATGATGGAATCGAGTTCTAAAATTACTTTTTAATATTTTACTTTTTTTATATTTTCGTGATTTTCTTTTTTTTTTCTTGAAGAAGTTGTTTAAAATAATTTTGTTACGATCACTATAATACATCATTTTTCTAATTTTTACGGATTTCATCTGCTCTCTTCAAAAAAATTTTCAATCTACAAAATTCACGATCCTTAATTCTTTTCACACTAGTTCAATCACAATTATATTTAAATGATAAAAACTAATTATTTCCAATTTTTCTTTTAATTTGTAATTCCTCAAGAGCTCTTAAAATGAAAAATTTTAAATGATATATTCCAAGCATCCTTTTCCTCGTGGGCATCTTTCCACAAAAAATTATTTTTAGCACTTTGTTTAGACTACTCTCTTACAGTCTTATACAGTATTCATACAAATTAGTTCTACTCAAAATCATTCTCATTCAGAAGAAAATTTTGGTCTACAATGAAAAAAATATCAGATGTTTTTGTCTATCAAAAATGTTGAAAGAATAGATTTCTATTACTTAATTATTATCCCTTATTAAATTTAATTTTCGCCTTTAGATTGCGAAACCTTCTTAGATGATTACCAACATAAATAAAATATCTCACTATCTAATCAGTAGTTTCATAACCATATTCAATTTGACCTATTGCCTTAATTGATTAGCATTCTAGAAAAATATTTTTCATCATTTTACATATTTAGAAACATCTTCACAACATATTTAGATTTTCTAGATTCAAATAGACTTTTAGTATGCTTTGCTTATCATTGTCTAGTTTTGAATTTACTACGACATTTAAAACAAAAGCAAAGATTTACACCTTTTTTTAAACTGTCACTATGAATAACCATTCTGTTCATAAAGAGATCTTGAAATATCAACAAGTACAATTTATGCCAATCATTTATCACAAAAGCAACCAGATTAAACCAGATTCCTTTTGTTTTTTAATCAGTGTTTTGATACCCGATTTTTTAAATGTTGATTTTCATAACCATGATTTTGAGTTTGGTCCTGGCATGGTGTGGTGTTATTTAAGAAAAAATCGAAATCCTCTCATAAGACGAGTGAAAATAGTGGCATCTCCATTGTCTCGCTTGGAAAGAAATACAGGACCTTTTGGTTGTGTTGCTGCTAATTGGTGGGAGACAACAAGGGGTTGTTTAATTGGCAAGAAATATTAGTTGCTGGTTAAATAATTTCCTGCTTCTTAGATTTTAATCAAGTACCTCATTATTTTTTTTTCTTGGGGCAGTAAATTCGCGAAACAAACTTGAAATGAAATGAATTGGTATTTTACAAATTCAGAGGCTGTCAGCAGTCAGAACATTTCTCACGGTTATCAGTCAATTGACGTCTGCATAATGAACTTAGAAATTACTGCTTTGCATGTCATAAATTCTCAGTAAGTGATTAGAATTTACGTACATGAGAGAAGTTTAGTAAATTGGTTTAGGATTTATTGATAGTTTTTTTTTTCATTCTTCGACATGTTCAATTCAGTTGAAGATCTATACCAATCATAAGATTCGACTAAATTAAAACATTTTTTAGTTTTTTTTTTTAAATTTTGTATTGTTTTTAATTGCAAATGAGATACCGTGAGAAGTTTGTTAACTTGATTTTTTTGACTGTGACGCAACTTCAAGCCCTTTAGCGATACAATTAAAAGGAATTGAGCAATTGCTCAGATCGTGGCACAGTTGCTTCGATTGGACTAATTACTAATTACTTTGGAGAGTCATTTAAGTCATTCACTCCAATCAAAAATCGTTTACCACTTTTTCTTTTTATTCGGAATTTGCACCATTTTATTTTTTATTGAATAATTAATGAAAAAATACAAAGAAGAAAATAATTTTAATTCAGATGGAAATTTCATTTAGCTTGCAACAACCTTGCCGGTACCAAATCTCACAGTTTGGATTTTTGAGTGATGAGAGCCAATTTTTGTCAGCATGCAAATTTCAATGCATTAGCGTGTCACTTAATTAATAGTGAGGCCTTATTGCAATTGTGGTTTATTAATTAACCTAGATTAATAATATTAATTAATTATCACTTAACATTAACATATTACTAACCATTTTTTTCAGCTGATGCTGAAAAATCACGAAGTTATTAACAATAACTTCAAGAAAGTCTTGGAGCCTAGTTTTAAGCTACCCGTCTCTAATAATTAATTTTCAGAAAAATGAAAAAATTATAAATGTGTTAAAATTGTTGAAATTCTTAAAATGAAAAAAATCGCTGAATTTGACTTAATTTGGATGGAATTCGATCGAGACTATAACCGAAATAACTGTAATTATTATTTTCAAAGTCCCTACTTTCATATTTCCACGATTTTATGAATTGTTCAGTTTTTAACATATAAATTAAATATTATTTAGAAGAATTTTCATAGTTCTAAATGTCCTATTGTAATAGTTGCAATTTGAAATTATTTAATTGTTCACGAATCAAATTTGAAAATGAGTAGCTATTTTAGTTAATTAAAATGTTGTAATTAAAAAAAGGTGAAATGTTTAAAGACTTTCTACTTGACATATGGTTTAAAATCTTCTGTTAATCTTGTTTGAATTCATTCGCCTAAAGTAATAATTTCTTTTCTATTTTTGTTGCAAATAAATTAGTTGAACAAAATATGAAATAATTATTTAATTTTAAAAGATTCAAGAAAATTAGTAAATCTGTAAAGTTTCAATTTTGCAATTTTGTATTTTAAATGCTGTGAGTTGAAAACTGTGTGTTTTTTTTTTAAAGGAATTTCATGTATAAACTATTAAAGTCTGAACCGAAAATACAAATTCGATTCGGGAATCAGATTTAAAGTTTTAGAAAATGTGAATTTTTATAGATTTCAAGAGAACAAGAAAATTGTCTTAAGATACCTGCAAAAATTTTTATGATTTTTTTATTTTGAAAAATTAACTTTAATAGACTATTTGAAAACATTTAAGATTTCCAAAATTGTCAAAAAAGAATCCCGAAGATTTTAAGGCACTTTTTCTAATTATGCAGATTTTTTTATTTTATTTTTGGGAACATGCCATAATGTTAAAAGATGTTTAGAAGTTTTGAAAAGATTCGAAAATAATTTAGAAATTGAAACTATCAATTTTTAAAAAACAAAATGTAAGTTTTTAAAGATTTTGAAGGTTTTTAAAAATTTAGAAAGATTTTTCAAAATTTTAAGAATAATTCCGGTCAGTTCAAAAGATGTTACAAAATTCTTCTTTTGGTATAAAAATTTCATCTTTTCAGTTAGAAATGCAATGGTTTAGTTGCAACTTGATTTATTTGTTTGAGTCTTCAACTATTTTATTGGAAATTCGTCTTTCCAGATTGAATTTAACTGTAATTTATTACAAATTTAAATATGTTGATAAAATTTTTTGTTTGTTTTGTTTAAAGTTAATTTCTAACTGAAAATTAAACAATTCCATTTTTTGTTGAAAATGGATCTTTTTTAGTTGAAAATTCAAGTATTTTGTTAAAAATTCTGCTTTTTGGTAGAAAATTACTGTGTTTTGTTGAAAATTAATCTTTTTAGTAGAAAATTCAATTAATTTTTTGAAAATGAGTTTTTTCTCTTAAAAATTCATATTTTCGGATTGAACATTCAACTGTTTGGTTAAAAATTCAAACTATTTTGTTGAAAATTAATTTTTTCAGATGAATTCAACTCTTTTTTATTTAAAATTAAATTTTTTTTTTAGTTGAAATATCGACTATTACTACTTCCCTAAAAATTCAATTTTTGTTTGAAGATTCATCATGTTAGTTGAAAATTCAGCTTTTTGGCTGAAAATGTAACTATTTCGTTGAAAAGTAGGCAAGACACAAAATTGTTCGTCAACAAAATTAAGAAGCGTTTTAGGACTTTTCAAAGGTTTCAAGAGGATAAAAAACTTGTCTTAAAATTCCTGGAAAACTTTTAATGAATTTTTATTTTGAAAAATGAATTCTAAGAGAAAATTGAAAAAGATTTCAAAACATTTTAATTTTTAACTCGAAATTTGAAATTGTCCGCGGAAAAATTAGGTCTATTGACTTATGTTTTTTTTTCTCTGGTTGAGAAACATGATTATTACTCAATTATTTTAATTATATATTTTCAAAAAGCTGCAGAAAATGAGAATGTCAATAACTCTTACAAACATATTTTATTATTATAAAGTTATTCAGATATAATCAGGGTCATTGATTACAGACAGGCGAGTTTAGTAGATAATTGTATAAAATGTTGTCAACTTACTTACAAATGCATTACAAAAACTGTATCAACTGATCCCAGTGACCGATTTCTAGGAAGCAAAAGTAGTTAACAGTAAACCGTACATATATAAATTTGCCCATTTACAGATAAATTACTATGATTTTCCGTGAGCAACTTCGAGAAAAAAGTATAATTAGATATTGAAAATGGTGAAACCCCTTTACGGGTTAGATGCATATTTCAAGAAACATGCGCCATTGCACTCTTAGTATCGCGACGAGGTCACGCACCTGTTCATATATATGGTTTTGTATCCGCGAATATGAACATTACACTTTTTTAAACAGTGCAACTATTATACTACTATTTAAAAAAAAAACACTAATGCAACTATTTTTTCACTATATCTTTAAACCAGGGTGGCCACTGGACCGGGAAACCGGGAATTGACAGTGAATTTATTTTTTGACCGTGAATTTTACAAATTTTTAGAAGAAAAATCCATCCATTTACTCGCAATATCACATGATATAGTAATTCAGTTATTAAGTTTTTCAATTATGAAATCATTCAGTTTACAGTGCGTAATTCTAAAATCTTTTCAATTTAAAGAATTTTAAGATGAAGTTTCTTAAAGTGAAACAATTAAAATTTACATAATCTTTTATGAAAAAAAAAAATGTTTTAAGGCTATCAACTGTAAATATAAATTAATACTGATTTTTAAAACAGAACTGTATTTTGAGTGTTAAGAATTGAACAATAATTGATTTTACAAGACTATTCTGAATCTGTTCAAAATTAAACAATTGACATATTTTAACGTTAACAATTGAACTGCTTCAATTCGAAATGTAATGTTTGAAAAATGTCATGACACTATTTTCCTACTATTTTTCAAAATATATGCTACTGTCTATTTTAAAATCCTCAAATGAGTCCGAGGCCTGGCATTAGAAAAATTATTTTCAAGTGACGTCATATGTCACAAAGATCTGTAAGTTTGCACTTTCGTGGGTAGGTTATATGTATAATTTATAATGTGGTGATTTCTATGTATATTGGTACTAAAAACCAGTAGCTGCGGTTGGCCACTGTGCAATGAAAAGGCAATGGAGCGCGAAAAGATCTCCTTATAGTGCACGTCCTTTTCAATTATGGTTGTGCACTTTGCACGACATCCACGCCAATGTCAGTAGCTAGCTAAGAGAGAAGAATAAACATCGGGAATCTTGTCTCTTTACTTATCCAGGCGCAAATATGAATATACTGCGATGAAACGAATTTGAGACCACGGATTCAACAAAGTCAAGGTTCAAGTCTTTTTTTCGATTTTTGGTTAAGACTTTCTACAGTGGGTCAGAATCCTGAAAACGTGTGCACCTAAAATGTATTTTACGATGTTAATTAATAATCAAACTATTGTATTCGTGATTTATGACCCATGATGACTTTGTGAAGCTCTTTGCCTGGGGTGATTGAGAGAGAGATTGGTCAGCGACCTGTGTCGAAGCGGTGTTGCTCATGTCATTTTTTATAATCACAATAGGAATAATAACTACGCACCACAAGAAATATTATAAGAAGTACTCGTACGAATTCCGTGATTGTTTAACAAAATTTTCACAATTTTGTATCCGCCATTTTGAAGGTTTTCTTTTTATTACGAAATTTGTAATGAAAGATCGTAAAAAGCTTTGATAAAATATTTTTGTGGAAATTGCATTTTTGTATACAATTATTATCCATTGTGCATTCAGCATCCAGCATTTTGAATTTTTATTTTAAAATTCGCAATCAGTAATTTCAAAAACCACTTATAACAAATTTTTATGCAAATGCCATATTTTTTTAGTCAAAGTATCCGACATTTAGGAATTGAAAACTGGTCAGGGAATTTTCAAGAAGTTAAAGTTAATTTTATGATTTTTTTGAAAATTTAACAATTTTGTTGAAAACTAATTCTTTTTTGCTTTAATTTTCAACCAAGAAAATTAATCTGTTTTGGTTGAGGATTAACTATTTTCTTGAAAATTTTGTATTTTTTGTTTAATTGAACTGTTTTTTGGCATCAAATTAAAATCTTTTTTGGTTAAAATATCAACTATTACACTTTTTTTGAGAATTCATCATGTTTTTTTGATTGAAAATTCAACATGAAAGTGGAACAACTTTGTTAAAAATTTACGTATTAAAAAAAAAAGATTTTTCTATTAGTGAAACTTATTATTTTTTAACTGAAAATATAACTGCTACATGTTTAGCTTTAAATTTATCTTCCGTTTAAAGCTCAAATATTTGGTTAAAAATTCGTTTTTTTGTTTTGTTTTTTTGTTTGTAAAATATTGATCTTCTTGGTGACTAATTCATTCTTTTTGGTTGAAAATTCATGTATTTTTTTAAAACTTAATCTTTTTTGGTAGAAAATTAAGCGTCATTAGTCGATAATTAATCTGTTTGGTTGAAAATGTATCTTTTCGGTTGAAAATTCATTTCTTTGATTAAATTTTTTTTTGTATTGAAAATTAATTTCTTTAATTGAAAATTTAACCATTCCAGTTTTGGTGGAAAATTGATCTTTATTGGTCGAAATTTAATCGTTTTGGTTGAAAATTCGTCTATTTGGTTGAAATTGAAGTATTTCGTTAAAAATGTATTTTCTTTAGTTAAAAATGATTTTTTTTTTGCAAGTTGAAAATATACCTGTTTTATGTGAAAATTCAACTATTTTGTTGAAAATTCGTCTTTTTTTATTGGAAATTCATTTTTCCAACTGAAAATTGAACGATTCTAATTTTAGTGGGAAATTGATCTTTTTTAGTTGAAGATTCGTGTACTTTGTTGAAAATTTGTGTTTTGGTAGGAAATTGATTTGTTGGTAGAAAAGTAATCTTTTGGATTGAAAATTCAACTATTTGGTTAAAAATTCAATTCGTTAGTTGGATATTCATCGTTTTATGTAAAAATTTATTTCTCTCATTCAAAATTGAACCATTTTATTTGTTGTGAAAAAAATATATTTTTCAAAGAAATGTAATCTTCTTGGTTGAAAATTTAACTATTTCGTTGAAAATTAATTTTTTACTGAAAATTCAATTATTCTATTTTTGGTTAATAATTGATTCCTTTGCATGAAATTTTAATTATTTAGTTAAAAATTTATTTGTTGTTGTTGAAGATTCATCATTTTGGTTAAAAATTCAATTATTTTGTTGAAAATTCATTTTCTTTCAGTTTAGAATTAATTTTTTTTCAAATGAAATCATAACTATCCATTCTTGCTTAAAAATTGATATTCTTCAGTTGAAAATACATTTTTTTTGTGCTGAAAACTCGTTTTTTTTTTGGGTTGAAAATTCAATTATGTTAGAAAATTCATGTTTTTGGGTTGAAAACTCGCTGTTTTTCAGATAATTAATATTTTTGTTGGCTTGAAATTGGAACATTTTGAACCAAACAAAAAAATGAAATTTCTACAGAAAGAAATATATTGTCAAACCAAAAACATGAAGTATAAATAAAATAATTGAATATTCAATAAAAAAATTCGCTAGTCAAGAAAGAATCAAAATTGTAATCAGTTTGTTGAATTTTCATGCCAAAAAGACATACTAAAAAAAACAGTTGAATTTTCTACCAAGAAGTATGAATTTTTAATAAAAGTGTTGAATTTTCAACAAAATTTAACATTTTAAATGAAATTTTTTTTCTAAATCGGCTGATCAATTTTTCTTGGTGGAAAATTGAACTCTTTTCTTGAAAATTCCTCTTTTTGATTTAAAAATTAATTTTTTTGAATGAGGATTCAATTATTTTGTTGTAAATTTTTATTTTTTGGTTTTATACAACAGTTTTTGTTTGCAAATTAAAACATTTTTAGTTGGACATATCAACTGTTATACTTTTTGTTGAGAATTCATTTTTTTTTCAAAGATTTATCACTTTAATTGAAAATTGAACTATTTTATTGAAAATTAATTTATCTTTGGAAATTTGTTTTTTTTTTATTTTAAAATTAATTTTTTCAACTAAAAATGTGACTATTCCATTTTTGCTTGAACATGTATCTTGAAAATTCACTTATGATTTCATTCATCAACATTATTAATGATTCTGTGGATAAATTTTTAACGCCTTAAAATTATTCAACAAAAAGTTTGCAAATGAAATATGTCAAGAAAGAGCACAAGTTTTACAATTTCCAATTCTTCCAATAAAACTATTATTTTTTTAGAATTTAATTGCAGACTCGTTTGTGAGAAGATTTAGAGCCTTAGTTAGAAGATTTCTTAACATAACCTTTTAGAGTTTAATTATTATACTGCTTATATAGTTTTAAAGATTAGATAAAAAAAAGCAGCACTATATAATTAGAAGCACTTGCAACAGTGCATATACAATGTACAATATACATATAATAAACAAACTAACGATGAAGAGACACCCGTTGCATCATGGGTCTTATTTTATTTACTGCCAGACTGTCGGCGTCGTCGCACCTTTTCTTCGATGCCTAGGCTAATAACCGGGACAGACGTTGAAATCATGACGCAACGACTTACTGAATGAAATGCAGCGAATTACCACCGTGGAGTATTGAAAAGGTCGCGAGTCCCGACTCGAGAGTATAAGTAGTTCCTAATTGAAATTAGTCAATTCGTCGAGCATTGGCACCTCTTAGTTTTCCCTTAGCTTGTTTGCTTACATGCCGGTTCATAATTAAAATTCATCTGATTTGGTAGTCAATTTATCGCTTACAGTATAATTTATTTTCTTTTTATATTATGATGAATATACCGACAAATGGGATAACTTCGGACATGTGGGCGAAATTCGGACACACCTAAATTGATAGTTTAAATTACTTAAGGGGGTTTTAACCGAAATCTAGAACCAGTGAAAGCCTAAACTGGTTCTAGATTCTGGTTAAAAACCCCCTTAAGTAATTTAAACTACACACAACTCCCGATATCAGAATGGTCTCGGGCATGGCTTGCAGTGGCCTTGATCCTGAATCGGGGGAATCCAAACGTAAACAGGCAGAGGTGCATGAGTCATTTCTGTTGGATTTGGACGCATGACGCTACCTTATGCAACTAACGCGCTGAGAATGCGGCCATCATGCTGTTTATCACGCTTGTCTGAGCACCACCTCCCTTTAGGCCCCGCGGCTCCTCTGATCATAAAACTGCGGAGGCAATCAGTACTAGGAATATCCTAAACCGGGGGTTCTTATATCGGGAGTTGAGTGTACCAATTTAAGAGTGTCCAAGTTTACCCCACATGTCCGAAGTTACCCCGTTTGACGGTACTTAAGCACTGGCAGTAAAATGAAAAATGCACTCCATTTGCACTCAGCATGCACTCATCAAGGTCCAAGATTAAAATCTAAATATCTTTGTTACTTTCGTGCTTACCAAAAAATGTTTCTGAATTAGGCTAATTTTTTATAAGAAATTTAATGGTGTTGTGTCATTATATAGGAAAAAAATTTGTAGATACATTTTTTTACGTAATTTACGTATTCTTTTAATAAGTAAGTCTTTTAATTAACCTAGTCTTGTAGATATTTTCTCTGCAAATTTATTGGTAAGAGATAAATTGTTTTCATGTTTATTTAGTATTTTTTTATTTGTTTTAAAATAAAAATCATTATAAAAATAATTTAAATAATTTATAAACAATTTATAAGATACCACTGCATTTGTATCGAAAATAATTAGATAGGCAGGGCCGGTTTTAGATCAAGATTCCTACCTTACCGACGTGGAGAACATTCTGCATCTGAAGTGGTTCGTGTCCGTGCTAAGTTTCTAGAATGTTCTCTAAGGGTCCCGTTGTCGTCACAAAATGATATTGCGCAATTATGAGAGACGAATTTGCGTAAAAAACTGCAAGGTTATTTATTATTTTAATTAAACATTTCGCGTAAAAACTTTGAAGGTTATATTTTCATTTGTCCTTGCGCAATATAAAAAGATAATTTAAAAAAAAAATAGATTTTTGAAGATTTCGAAAAAACAAGGTCTCTTTGAACAATTAAAAGTTTTAAAAAAGTAGGTTTTTGAAGATTTTGAAAAAAATAAGGCTTTTAAGAATTTTTAAAAGTTTGAAGATAATACTGAACAATTCTTAAGATTCCTAGGATCATTTCGAATGATTTTTTATTTTTGAAATTAATTTTAGGAGTAAAATTTTAAAAATTCTAAAACATATGATTTCTAAAATTTTGAAACGTTTAGAAGATTTTAAAGCAAAATTGTTCAATTTTGCGAGATTAAACAATTTGAAGAAAATTCGAGTAAGTTTGAAAAATATTTAGAAATTTTGAAAAGATTATAAAAGAAATTGTAAACTTGTAAAGATTTTTTTTTTTGAAAATGTAGATTTTGAGAAAATAAGGGTTTTCATCATTTTATAAAGGTTTGAAGAGAATATAATTTTGTTTAAGTCATCTGGGAAAAGCAAAATATTGTAAGTTTGCAAGATCACAAAATGAAAAAAAAAAATATCGAGGAAGTTTAAAAGATGTTTAGAAGTGTTGAAAAAATTAAAAAAAAATTTAAACCGAGAGGTAGATTTTTGAAAAATTCGAAGAAAAAGCTTAGAAATTTTTAAAGAATTTTAAGAGGTTTCAAGAGAATACAGATTTTCTTAAGATTCCTCAGGAAATTTCAAAAGATTTTTCATTTTTAAAATTACTTGTAAGAGAAAAATTTTAAATATTTCCAGAATTTCCAAAAAAGAATCTGGAAGATTTTAAGGCAATTTTTAAGTTTTCTTTTAATTAAAAAAAATCGAATCATTTAAAAAGATATTTAGGAATTTCATAACTTTTGAAGAGATTAAAAATATTGTTAAATTCGAAATGATTTCCGAAAAATTATAAAATATTTTTAGATTTCTTCCAAACTTTAAAAAATCCTAAATATATTTTTAACTGACTCGAATTTTCCCTAATATTTAGTAAAATTCTGTAAATTATAAAAAATGTCTCGAAAGTTGTATGGAATTTTTTGCAACACTTCTGCAATCTTGAAAAATCTTTTCGATTTTTCTTAAGAATCTTAGGAGAATTATGTTTATATATAAATTTATAAATAAACTGATCACACTTATTTCTTTGTTTTCAGATCTCAGTCTCTAATGTTAGTTCGAATTTAAGCGTTCAAAAGCTTTTAATAAGTTTTGTATTGAAAATTATTTTTCCTCTAAAATCGAAAAACCACACGCGCGCATGGTGCGCGATTAATGATGAGAGTGCTACCGAATTATTAAATCCAATTGCACAGGCATACAAAATAGTAAAATTGTCATGTGCGGTGAACTAGAACACCATACCTATATATGTTTTTGGGGTCGCTGAATACGAATCCGGTGTCAGATTGGCTCCATCATATCAGGTTTTTGAGAAAATTAGTCTTTTTTCTTTTAAAAAATGGCCATTTTCGGCCACCAACAAGTCGTCTAGTTCACCGCACATGACACTTATATTTTTTTGTGTGCCTGTGTTATTTAATCTATTTAAATACATTTTTTTAAATTTGATCGATATGTTTCAAAGCATTTGAAATTCTCGTATTGTCGTGCAGCACTATTTCTATTTCATGCTTTATCATGCATACGCGTGTATTTTTTTCTGGAGTTAGATCATTCTGTGTCGAAAGACGAGAAAGGCCGATAAGACGAAATTGAAGGCGCAGCAATTTGTGGCACGCGCCTTGTTCGGTTTACAGCTTACAGCTTATTTTACACGTTTACACTTTACCACGTCAAAGACCACATAATAGCGACTTTTCAACGCGGAACAAGGCGAACGACCATTCTCGATGAATGGTCAATCGATTGGGCCTCGTAGCTCTCAATGAACAGCGTAGGTCCTATAGTGACATTAGTCGCTCTAATGATCGTAATGACTTGACGCGAATTAATCTTTCCCTCTTGGCTGATTTATTTATTTTTTTTTAATTTCTTGGCACCAGGATGCCTTCTCTTATGCAATGCGACACTCGATATCCTGCTATCGTGCTTACGTTCCCTTTTTATCATCATTTTGCACACATTGCGAAAATACATAAAGTCATTTGACTACAAACTTCCGCTCACTCCTTTTAGAAGAACAGAAAAATTATTATACAGGCAGGAAATTTATTTTAAAAAATTTTATTCATTAAATTTTGGTAAATTTAATAGCTAGAATATGCAAGAATGGATTTTGTGGAGGTAGGGTAAGGAAGGGCAGCGCCGACCAGTTAACAATCAATGATTTTTTTAAAGTTAATAAGATGTAGAATAGACCCATTTTTTTCATTTCAAGTCCTACATTATTGTACATCATATTTCTATAAGTATTAGTTACATGAATAAAACAATCATTTAATAATTTAATTATTTCTAACAAACTGTATGTCGTTGGCTTTGCCCCACACAGGAGACCAAAGCCGACCGCAGCTTTTTATAAAAATCAAAACATTTGAAGATGGGAAAACATGATGGTTCGCGTCTGCGGTATTTTATGTACTGGAAAAATTACCAAAGTTGAATTTTAAACAAGAAAATAAATTCTCAACAAAAAATATAATACCTGATATTTAAAAAAAAAAAAAAAAAAAAAAAAATACAACAAAATAACACAAAATAGATATATAAAAATATTATATAAACAAAATAGTTGAATTTGTAACAATATGGTTAAATTTTCTAGCTACAAACATGAATTCTCTATCAAAAAAATAATTTTTAACGAAGAAGATTCATTTTATACCAAGAAGACGAATTTTCAACAAAAGACATCCATTTTTATACAAATAGATTAATTTTCAACGGAAGATATGAATTTTTAACAAAGTACTTAAACTTTTAACCACTATTTTAATTTTTCAAGCAAAAAGACGAATTTTCTTCAAAACAGATGATTTTTTAATCCGAAAATATTAATTTTCTATCAAAAAGACGAATTAAAAAAAAAACGAATCTTGAACAAAACAGTTAAATTTTTGACCAACGAGATAAACTTTCAACTAAAACGATAAATCTTCTACAAAAAAATTATTTTTTAGCAAAGTGGGTAAACTTTTAACCAAATACTTAAATTTTCAAAACAAAAATGAATTCTCAACGAATAATGTAATAGTAGATATTTCAACCAAAAAAGATTTTAATTTTAAATAAAAAATAGTTGAATTTAACCAAAAAAGACGAGTTTTCAAACAAAATAGTTGAATCCTCAAGCAAAGAAGATTAATTTTCAACCAAACAGTTACGTTTTTAACCAAAAAAGATCAAGTTTCTACCAAAAGAAATTAATTTTTAAACCGAAAAGATAATTTTTCGAAAAAATAGTTGAATTTAAAAAAAAAAATCAGTTTAATTTGCAACACCAAAATAGTTGAGTTTTCAACGCAAAAAGAGGAATTTCCAACCAAAAAGGATGACTTTTAAATAAAATTGTCTAATTCGCAACCAAACAATAAAATTTTAATTAAAAATATAACCCAGAATCTTTTATAAATGGAATAAAAGAATTTTAAATTAAAATAAAAAAGTTTAAAGTTTAATTCTCAATTAATTAAAGTGCCTTTTATAGAAATTTCCTGACTTTTACCAGATTTTTTTCATAATCCCTGAGTTTCACTGACCAATAAAATTCTGGAAAGTCAATTTGTTTAAAGCAACAACAAAAATTAGGTACTAAAAATGTTAGTTTTTTTTTCGTTTAAAGCTAGAGCATTCTTGTAAAGTAAAATTTATTTGGAAAAATACAACATTTTTGTTCAGTCAAATTTGTTCGCAATTTTTCAGCAATAATTATGAGAAGGTTATTTAAAAAAAGTTTAAGTTTTACTTTGTCAAGTGGGAAAAAGATGAATCCTCTAAAAAAATGAAAAAAAAAGGAGAATAGGCATTTTCAGCCAAATAGTTGCATTTTCAAGCCAGAAGGACGAATTTTTTAGAAGACAATTGAATTTTTAAGCAAAAAAGATTAAATGTCAACCAAATAATTGAAATTTTGAAAGTTGAATTTTCAACAAAAAGATCATTTTCAACCGTGGAAGATGAAATTTCAACCAAATAGTGGAATTAAAAAAAATTGCAATCATAACATTTAAAAGTTTTGTAAAATTATATATCAAAAGAGAAACATTAAAAAGTATTTTTGGATAGAAAATTCGTTCTTTTGGATTGAAATATCATCTTTTTTAGTTCAAAAATCATCTTCCTTGGTTGAAAATTAACTTTCATTTGAAAATTCAACAGTCTTCTAAAAAATTAATCTTTTTGGCTTGAAAATTCAAGCTTTTGGTTAAAAATTCAACTAATGTCTCGAAAATTCATCTTTCTTGCTTGAAAATTATCTTTTTTGCTAAAAATATAACTTTTCAGGTTGATAATTCAACTGTCTTCTAAAAAATTCATCTTTTTGGCATGAATATTCAACTATTTGTTTGAAAATGCAACTTTTTTTGGTTGAAGCTTAATCGTTTTGTATCAAAATTCAACAATTTGGTTGTAAATGCAACTGTTTAGTTGAAAATGATTCTTTTTTTAAATTCAATTTTTTTATTTGAAAATTCATCTTTTTTGGTTAAAAGTTATTTTTTTTTACATAATTTTTCGGGTTTAAACTTGAAAACTCAACTATTATGTTATATATTAATGTTATTTAAAAGAATTTGTTCCCCTATTATTCCCCTATTTTCATGAAAAATCACTCTATTTCCCCTGTTTTGAGAGCATTTTGTGCTGTGAAGTATGAAATTAAGAATTTGTGTATTTATGCTTATACTTTCATTATACATTTTTTGCCAATAAAAGAATCAATTGCTCATTTTTTACATCTGACAAACTTTGATTTCATTATTTGATGTAAAAAAAGTCTATCTGGAAAAATTTGATTTTCTGATCTGGAAAACCTGAAAAAAGATCTTGAATTTTGTTCTTCAGAATCGCTAGACACCCTGATTTTATTTCGAGGGTCAATGTAGTTCCCGCTGATTATTTTCTACGATAATATTTATGATTATAATCATTTATATTTAAACTCAGGATTGGTCAGATGAAGACGAAGTAGAAGGCGTTGATTCATCAAAAGCCGATCAAGGAATTCCTTCATCAAGTAAAGATTTGGTTGCTGTCGATGCTAAAGATACGGAATATACGCTGAATAAATTATCGAAGTGTATAACTGACGAACTTGCCTCCAGAAATTGGCTGGCAACTAATGTTCAACATTCTTGGTGGAATGAACTTGATTGGCACCAATACCAAAACACTAGTAAAGTTCCGAGTGCGACCCTCTGTGAATTTTGGTAAAATAAAAAAAAAATCATCAATCTTTTCCTTTTTACAAGAAATTAAAGAATCGCTGGAATAATTCAATCATTTTTCAGGCGGAAGAATACACTAAAAAGTCCTTGCATAATCAGCACTCTCAGCGAATATCAAGTTTGCAGAGAATTATTATGGATGTTTCATGTGCAAGAGCCAATGGCAATATTTCAGAGTCAAAATGCTCTCGAATTTTCGATTCGGGATAATATATCGATACCAAGTTTGACTGTCGTAAGTTTTTTCACAATTAAAATTTACATTGAACTTTTAAAAAATGTGCACAGTTGAAATTCGGTTATTTTACAGGCATCTTTTAAAAGTATTTTACTAGCTTATTGCGACTACTTCGGGATGATTCATGAACTTGAAGAGTTTGGAGAAAAATTATATTCCCGAGGTATTGAGTCTGAAGAGGTTCAAAAACCGCCTTTGACTTATGAAGCCTACGATGCTGCAGTGCAGCAATATTTGCTTAGAATGAAAAAAGATGTCGTGAGAATAGAGCAAAAATTTATGGCACAAGGTTAGAATTCTTATATTGTCTCTGTGAATGAAATTATAATAATTACTGAAACTTCTTATATAAATCGGAAAATTAAATTGATTACAGAGGGTTCAAATACACTTCTCACCATTTCGAAAGAGTTAAGAAAGCATTTGAATTTTGTCCGAATGCTACACGAAATTCATCAATCGGTTACCGCAAATTGGGAAAATTGTTCGAATTGGATCCGAACTTCAAAACTACTTTCTACTCTTTACTATGAGATGCAAAATTCCAGTAGTCACGAGAGGATGAATATGTGTGCGAATTTATATTTATCTACTATTACAGTTTACTTAAATATAATAGACGCTTGGTTAAGCGAAGGTCGTCTCGAAGATTGGAGAGAAGAATTCGTAATTGTCAGGTACTAGAAACATTCATACTTTATAATTCTTTGGGATAATATGGGGTGGCTAGCGACCTTGAAAATCTGGAATTCACCTGGAAATCTCTTTGAATTTTTGGTGAGAACCTTGAATTTGAATTATTTTTTTTACTGTTTGCTTTTAAGACATTTATTTTAAAATTGTAAAAGAAATTTATGTTATATATTATTAAAGAAACATCTCGTTTTGAAGAAAGCTTCAAAAGATTTCACAACAATTTTGCAAAGATTTCGAAGTTTTCACTGAGATTTCAAAACATTCAGAAGATTTTAAGAGATTTAAAAAAATTCACAAAGATTTAAGAGATATAATAATCATAGAGTATAACGATAATGATAGAATAATTTTAATGTAATATAAAATAGAAGTAACGGCTACTTGTAAATTGAACTATTCAAATGTACAATACAGCTGTTTTACCCTGTAATTGGCCTCGGCTATTTAGTGTAATTTTCAATTGAAAAATAAAGATCGATTTTTAACATTGTCCTTTCAAAGGGTTTCAAAAGATTTTAGAAGATTTAGAAAAATGTCATAAATATTTCAACGATTTCAAAAGATATCACAACGCAAGATTTTAGAAATATTTCAATGATTTCAAAGATTTCGCTAGGACTTCAAAAGATTTCAACGATTTTAAAAGATTTTACAAAGAAATATTTTAGAAAGATTTCAAAAGATTTCAGAAAGATTTAAAAAGATTTCATAATGATTTCAAACGATTTCAAAAAGATTTGAATGATTTCAAAGATTTCAAAAATATTTCAATGCTATCAAAAATTTCTCAAAGACTTCAAAAACTTTTATAAAGATTTTTAAGATTTCACAAAGATTTCAAAAGATTTCAAAAGGTTTTAAAAGATTTCAAAATATTTCACAAAGATTTTAAATGTTCAAATGATTTTAATCATTTTTATAAAGATTCCAGAAAGATTTCACAGATTTCAAACGCTTTTGAATGATTTAAAAAGGTTTTGAACTGTTTGAAAAGATTTCACGAAGAAAAATTAGAAAAACAAAAATTCACAACGATTTAAAAAGGTATCAAAGTTTACAAACAATTTCGAACGGTTTCAAAAGATTTTCAAAAATTTTATAAGTATTTCAAATTCTTCAAAGATTTCCAATGATTTGAAAATATTTCACAAAAAAAGATTTTAGAAAGATTTCACAACGATTTTAGAAAAATTGAAGAGATTTCAAAACGTTCCAAAAGATTTGAGAAAATTTGAAAATATTGTACAAAAATGTTTAATATTCGAAAGTTTTTAAACGTTTTTATGAAGACTTCAAAAAGATTTCAAAGATTTCAAAAGGTTTCAAACGATTTTAAAATATTTTAGCAAGATTTCAAAAGAATTCACAACGATTTCAAAAGGTTTCAAAGATTTCAATAGGTCTTAAAAGATTTTAGAAAATTTCCAAATATTTCACAAAGATTTTAAATCTTTCAACGATTTTAAACGTTTTTATAAACATTTCAGTAAGAATTCAAAGATTTCAAAAGATTATAAAAGATTTCACAAAGACAGATTTTATAAAGATTTCACAACGATTTCAAAAGGTTTAAAATATTTCAATCGATTTCCAACAATTTGACAAAGATTTTAGAAGATTTCAATACAAATATTTTAAAAATCTTTAAAAGATTTCAAAATGTTTCAAAAAGAGTTTTAATATCCCAACGATTTCAAAAGATTTCAGTAAATTTCAGAAAGATTTTAAAGGGTTTCAAAAGATTTTAGAAGGTTTCATAAATATTCCAATTATTTCAACGATATCAAAAGATTTCAAAAGATTTCACAAAGAAAGGTTTTAGAAAGATTTCAAAATATTTCATAAATATTTCAATTATTTCAACGATATAAGACTATTTCAAAAGATTTCACAACAGTTTTAAAAGTTTTCAAACATTTCAAACGATTTCAAAGACTTCAAAAGATTTCATACAGATTTCTAAAAGATTTCGATGATTTCAAGGATTTCAGAAAGTTTCAAAAGATTTCATAAATTTTCCAATTATTTGAACGATATCAAGCGATTCCAGAAGATTTTAGAAAGATTTCAAAAGATTTCACAACAATTTCAAAAGGTTTCAAAGATTTCAGACGATTTCAAAGACTTCAAAAGGTTTCATACATATTTCAAAAAGATTTCGATGATTTCAAAAATTTCACAAAGATTTTAAAAGTTTGCAAATGATTTCACAACGATTTTAATGACTTCAGAACGATTTTTAAAGATTTCACAACGGTTTAAAAAAATTTCAAAGATTTCAAATGATTTCAAAACATTTCAGAAAGATTTTAAAAGGTTTCAAAAGATTTCATAAATATTTCAACGATTTCAAACGATTTTATAAGATTTTACAAAGCAAGATTTTATAATGATTTCAAAAGATTTTAGAAACATTTCAACGATTTTCAAAAAGTTTGCCAAGCAAGATTTTATAGTGATTTCCAAAGATTTCGCACAGATTTCAAAAAGTTTTAAATATTTCAAGCGATTTCACAAACGAAGATTTCCGAAAAAATTTTAAGATTTCGTAAAGATTAGAAAGATTTCATAATTATTTCAAACGATTTAAAACAAATTCGAATTATTTCAAAGACTTCCAAGATTTTAAAAATATTTCACCATGGTATTAAAATATTGGATTCTGAACACTCAGTTTTTTGTTTTTAGTAATCTTCTTTAACATATGAATTAATTACCTAAAATTTGTAAGGAATTTTCAAATTTTATTTTGAGGCTGGACATCATTTAGGGTTAAGTGACATTTTGAAAAATATTATCGTATTCGAAAATAACCTTTAATGTAGCATTTTTAATATTTCGAAAAAGTCCATAAATTCTTATTAATTTTCATTACTCAAGCATTTAATAAAATGCAACAGTGTAGATAATTATTTAGGGTGACTTTTAAAATCTACTTTATAAATACTTTAATTTAAATGTTTTTTGGACATGGCACACTCTAAAGAAAATTAATTTTATGAAGTTCATATTTTGTCATGTCCAAAATAGTTTTTTTCTATTCCTGCTAAATTAAATGATTAATTGCATCAAACTTTATGTCAGTATGTTATTTGTTGCATATTATTTATAAGCTCTATGCTAAATTTGATATTTCTTAGAATTTTATTATGGTATACCAATATAATATCATGAAAACCTTGAACTTTATTTTCTCAGTTTGATAATCAGTGAACATGGCGTATTCTAACTCTCATGCGACGACCATGTTAGAAAAAAATTAAGAATTTGTTTATTTATGGTTCTGCTTGTTTAAATGTTCGATGTACAAAAAAGTAGACCTGGAAAAACTTGATTTCCTATGACCTGTAAAAGACTCTGCATTTTTTTCCCAAGATTCGCTAAACACCCTGGATAATATTTTCATTTATATAAACTGTAATTGCATTCTTTAGAGAGAGGGAGAGAAGCTCTCAAGAAGAAGGGAAGTTGTACAAAAGATTCGCCGTAAGAGAATTAGACGAAAAATGTGCAAAAGATCCAATAATGCAACTTTTATTGCAAAAAGTATGCCAAATGGGTCGTAGTATCGAACTGCTTGTTACTTTGGATCGTCTCTCTGATATGTGGGACACCATGAACGACCGAAATGGCAAGTTGATCTTCAAGTTAATACCTGCAGAAACTAGTAGATTTGTTTAAAGAAAAAAGTCAAATTTTTCTGTTAAATAGTCTATTTTGTTACAGCAAGAAAAGTGTCTTTGAACGAGGAATTTCGCAGGGAAGTAGCCTCTGAATCTTCGAAGTACAATGTCCCTTGTGATACGACGGATATGGTTGTGCCAAGAGTGCAGAATGCTTTTTTTTCTCAGGTCGTTGACCAGAGCTTTCTGCATCAAGCTTCGGTATCGGATAATCCATTTTTGATGAAGGCTTTTGAAAGTTATTTGCCGATCGATGAAAGTCGAGCAGATACTGTTGATGAAACAGATTTGAGATCTGAGGAAAATAAAAAGACGGACTCTTTTGTCAGGTAATTAATCTCTTTCAAAACAGAGTTGGTTAGTAACTTGTTACAAGTAACTACGATTTTCGCAGTAACATGAAACTTTAATTATAGTTACTTTGAAGTTACTTTGTGTTTTTGTATATTATCTCCTATAAAGAGAGAGTTTATGGGTCAGTTACGGGTAGAAAATTAATCTCTTTTGGTTGAGGATTCAGCTATTTTATTAAAAATTCGTCTTTTTTTATTGAATGCAACTGTGATTTATTTTAAATTAAGGTTCGTTTTGGTTGAAATAATATCAACTATTGTAATTTTCTTTGACAATTCATCTGTTTTGGTTGAAAGTTTAATTGCTTAATTGAAAATTTACGTATTTTGTTAAAAATTCGACTATTTTGGTAGAAAGTTCAACTATTTAGTTGAAATGTAACAGTTTTGTAGAAAATTCATATTTTTGACTTGAAAATTCAACAATTTAGTGGACATTTTTTTTTCTTGGTTCGAAACCCGGCTTTTTCATTTTAAAATTTATCTTTTTTTTTATTGAATGCAATTGTGTTTTATTTCAAATCAAAATTTTTTTTGGTTGAATAATAGCAACTATTATATGTTTCGTTGACAATTCATCTATTTTGGTAGAAAATGCATGCATTTTGTTAAAAATTCAAATATTTTATTTAGTTGAAAAGTAACTTTTTTGTTGAAAATTTATATTTTCGATTTGAAAATACAACTCTTTTGTAGAAAAATCATCTTGTTCACTTCAAAATGCAACAATTCAGTGGAAATTTTTTTCTTTCTTGTTTCAAAATTCCACTTTTTCGTTTCAAAATTGATCTCTTTTGGTAAAAAAAATCTAATTTATTTTGGTTGAAAATTCAACTATTTTGGTAGAATCTTAATCTGATTTGGTTGTCGATTCAGCTATTATGTTGAAAATACGTCTTTACTGGTTGAATTAGCTGTGTTTGATTTCAAATTTAAATCTTTTGGTTGAAATTTCGTGTATTCTGTTAAAAATTTGACTATATTGGTGAAAGTCCAAAATTGGTTCAAAAGTAACTTTTTTGTAGAAAATTTGTCCTTTTGGTTAAAAAAATTATTTCTTCCAGTAAAAAAAAATCATATTTTTTGGTTAAAAATACAACTGTTTGGTTAAAAAATGTGACTGAAAATCTTAGTTTAACTATAATGCGTATTTCTTTTTAAATTAAGTTTTTATGAATTATCATCTTAGTTATTTTGATTTTTAAATTATAAAATTAAGGAAGTTACTTTATCTAGTAACTGTAACTAGTTATAGTTACAAGTAACGTAACTGTAACTAGTAACTCATAAAAAAGTAACTTACCCAACATTGTTTCAAAAGTACTTGTATTTTTATATTTAAATCTCTCCTATTGTCTCTAACCTTTCTCTTCAGATTTGAACTGATATCAAACTCAATATTACCACTAAGAAAAGTTTTCGAAAATGCCCTTTCGAGAATTCTAGACTTTAGATACATTAGTGCGAGTAAACTAGTTAAAGAGATAATGATAAGGGAGTATAAACTGGAGGAGAATCTTAAATTAATGAGAAGTGTCTACATGATGGAGAGAGGCCATATAATGAACAGGTTCTGCAATCAGATGTTTAGTGAGGTAATTCTACTTATATTTGAATAAATACATAGTTTTCTAACATGAAAAAGAATTTTATTTTTAAATAATTTGCAGATCGAGTCGAACATTATGTGGAACAATTCTTATTTTTTGACCTGCATCTTAGAAGAAGTTATTTCTGAAGAGTGGCCGGATACAAGTTCTCGCTGGTCGATTACAGTTGATAATGTACGAACTCATCATGTTCTGCATGCAGTGAATGGAATCTCTTTACATTATGCAATTGGTTGGCCTATTAATATGCTTCTGAATGAAGAAACACTGAGTAAATACAACAGCATTTTCAGATTTGAATTGAAATTGAAGTGGGCTCTTTGGACTCTAAACAATCTGAGATTTGCTGGTAAGTATTTTTATTTTATTGAGTCCGATTCGAGAGATATTTCAAAGATTTAAAAAAATCTCACAGATTTCAAACATTTCGAAAGATTTGAGAAGATTTCAATACATCTTACAAAGATTTTGAACGATTGGGCACAGATTTCAATGACTTCAAAAGTTTTAAAAAATATTTTAAAAATGTCAGAAAGATTTCCATAATTTCACAAAGATTTCAAAAGATTTCACAAAGGCTTCAGAAATATTTCAAAGATTTCGAATATCTAAAAATATTTTAGAAGATTTCAAAACATCTTACAAAGATTTTCAACGATTCCACAAAGATTTAAAAGATTTCAAACATTTTAAACAGATTTCACAACAAGTGCAAACATTTCAGAAAGATTTTTATAATTGCACAAAGTTTTCCATAATTTCACAAAGATTTCAAAGATTTCGAAGATTTCAAAAGATCTCACAGTTTTCAAACATTTCAAAAGATTTCACAAAAACTTCAGAAATATTTAAAAGATTTCAAAGATTTTAAAAGCATTTAGAAAATTTCAAAATGTCTTACAGAGACTTTCAACGATTTCATAATGGCTTCAGGCTTTAAAAGGTTTGAAAAGATTTCAGAAAAACTGCAAACGTTTCAGAAAGATTTCCATAATTTCACAAAGATTTTAAAGATTTCACGATGGTTCGAAGATTTCAAGAGATTTCTGAAGAATACAAAAGATTTCAAACATTTCAAAACATTTGACAACCATTTTCTACGATTTCACAAAGATTTCAAAGACTTCAAAAGTTTTGAAAAGATTTCACACAAATTTCAAACATTTTACAAAGATTTCACAAACATTTCAAAGATTTTGGAAGATTTAAGAACATATTACAAAGATTTTGCAAAGACTTCGAAGATTTCAAAAGATCTCACAGATTTCAAACATATTGAATGATTTCATAAAGACTACAGAAATATTTAAAAGATTTCGAAGACCTTAAAAGATTTTAGAAGATTTCAAAACATCTTACAGAGACTTTCAACCGCAAAAATTTCAGAAAGCTTTCCATAATTTCACAAAGATTTTAAACATTTCACGAAGATTTCGAAGATTTCAAACGATTCAAAATATTTCAAAACATCTTACAACAATTTTCTACGATTTCACAAAGATTTCAGACTTCAAAAGTTTTGAAAAGGTTTCACAAAAATTTCAAATATTTTAGAAAAATTTTAAAGATTTCACAAAGGTTTCGAAGATTTCAAAAGATTTCTGAAGACTTTTAAAGATTTTGGAAGATTTCAAAACATCTTACAAAGATTATCAATGATTTCACAAAGATTTCAGACTTCAAAAGTTTTAAAAAGATTTCACAAAAATTGCAAATAGTTTTTGCAAACATTTTTTTTCTAAGATTTTAGACGATCTCACAATTTTAACCATTTCAAAAGATTTCACAAAGACTCCAGAAATATGTATTTTAAAGATTTAGATCTTAAAAGATTTTAGAAGATTTCAAAACATCTTACAACAATTTTCTACGATTTCACAAAGATTTGAGACTTCAATAGTTTTGAAAAGATTTCACAAAATTTCAGATATTCTAGAAAAATTTTAAAGATTTCACAAATGTTTCCAAGATTTCAAAAGATTCCACAGATTTCAAACATTTCAAAAGATTTCACAAAGATTTCTGAAGTATTTCTAAAATTTCGAAGATTCCAAAATATTTCACAAAAATTTCAAAGATTTCACAAAGGTTTCGACGATTTCTGAAGATTTTTAAAGATTTTTTAAGATTTCAAAACATCTTACAAAGATTATCAATGATTTCACAAAGATTTCAGAGACTTCAAAAGTTTTAAAAAGATTTCGCAAAAATTGCAAATATTTTTTGCAAACATTTTTTTTTTCAAGATTTCTGAAGATTTCAGACGATTTCACAATTTTAACCCTTTCAAAAGATTTCACAAAGACTCCAGAAATATGTATGTTAAATATTTAGATTTTAAAAGATTTTAGAAGATTTCAAAACATCTTACAAAGATTTTCAACGATTTCACAAAGATTTCAAAGACTTCAAACATTTTGAAAAGATTTCACAACAGTTACAAACATTTCAGAAAGATTTCAACGCTTTCAAAAACTTCAGAAAGATTTCCAGTATTTCACAAAGATTTCAAAGCTTTTACAAAGGATTTGAAAACTTCAAAATATTTCTGAAGATTTCAAAAGATTTCACAAAGATTTCAAGAGTTGGTCGTTAAAGAGGAATTTAATTTTTGATTGATTTTTTTTATTTATTTTCTTACATTTTAAAAGTACTAAGTAGTAAATTATTATAAGGGTCTTACATGGTTCCTATTGCCTTTCTAGACCTCGAAGGTTCAAAATCAAAGGAAGTAACGGACGCTTTGCAACATTTTCATATGCGGCGACTCGAATGCTTAAGATTTTGGCTTTTACATGCCATTGGAGCAATTCATGTTTATCTCTCAGGTCAAGTGCTTCATAGTTTGGGAAACGCTTTAGAAAGTGAATTAGCCCAGGCTGATAATCTCGATTCGATAATTAAGAGTGCGTTTGTATTTCTGAATTTATTACAACTTATATTCAACATTTCATTCAAATTTTAATTAAATTCTTGGCTTTTCAAAATTTTCAGTTCACCAGGAGTATTTAAATAAAGTGCATGAGCACTGTTTACAAACTTCGCAATTCGAGGATCTGATGTCGACAATAAATCAGGTAACAATCGAATTGAAACCATTTCAAGGTTGCCGCTGGTCCGGAACACCGGGAAAAGACAGTGAATTTCTTTTTTTATCCGGAATTTTACAAATTTTTAGAAGAAAAATCTATCCAATTACTTGAAATAACACAAATTTCATATCATATGATATAATTCAATTTAAAATAAGTTTGATTTCAACATTTTTTAAATGTTAAGTTCAATTGTTTACTTCTTCAATCATGAAATTATTCAGTTTACAATGAGTAATTCTAAAATCTTCAACCTTCAACATTTTCCATTTTATGTCTTCATTTTTAAGGGTAAATGTTCAATTTAAAAGAATTTTAAAATGCAATTTTGAAGACATAAACAATTAAAAATTAATATTGTTTGAAATTGAAATTTCTTGACAAAAAACGTTCCAAGTTGATCAACTGTAAATATAAATTAATTAATGATTTTTAAAATTGATATGGACTTTAGTATTAAAAAGTGAACAATAATTGATTTTACAAGATGATTCTGAATTTATAGATTTTAATGTTAAAAATTGAACTGTATCAATTCGAAAGCCTTAATACTTAAGCAAATGTAAATGTCCGATTGAAACATTATAAACTATTTTAATTTTTTTAAAATAGTTTCGCATTAATAGATTCATAATTAAACGCTTTTATTAAATTTTAAATCCTTTTCAAATGTTGTTTCAGTTTAAAATATTCCATTTTTCACTCATTCATTAAAAAATTTTAATTAAGAAAAAGAACAATTGTTTAATATTTAGCAATGTTCGACTCTTCATTTAAAATTAACAATTATAAATCCAATATTAAAAAATAAACAATTTGAAACTAAATTATTTGAAACATAAATTCAAATTTTCGACGCGTTAACATTTCAAAGAGCTAAATTTAAGCTTTGAACTTTCCCAGATTCCTGGGAAAATTTTTAATGATTTTTTATTTTGAAAAATTAATGTTATCAGAATATTTCAAAAAAATTTTAAATACATTTTGATAAATAAATGAAAATTATTAATTTAGAAAAAAGTCGAGCAATTTTAAGATATTTGAAAGTTTTAAACAAATTTCAAAAATAATTTAAAATTTGAAAAAGATTCAAAATTTTTTTAAACAAAATGTAGATTTTTGAAGATTATGAACAAAAAATTTAGAAGCTTTTTAAGCATTTTCAAAGGTTTCAAAAGAACAACAATTTTTTATTAATATTCCTAGGAAAATTGAAAATTATTTTTTATTTTGAAAAATTAATTTTAAGAGAATATTTAAAAAGGTTTCCAAAATTTTCCAAAAATAATCGGGAATATTTCAAGTTTTTATTTTATTTTGCAGGCCGTATTAAAAATTTTAGAAAAAATTCGAATAGTTTTAAAAGATATTTCAGTCTTAAAAAATTTCAAAAGTAAATTAAAATTTGAAAAGATTCCAGGAAATTTTAAGCAAAATGTAGATTTTTTAAGATTTTGAAATACAATTTTGAAGCTTTTTAATAAAAAAATATTCATTTCAGAAGACTGTAAAAAAAATGTTGTGAATAAATAACAATTCAAAAATTAGTAATTTAGAAAAAAATCGAATAAGTTTATGAGATATTTAGAGGTTTTGAAAAGATTAAAAAATTATTGAAAACTTGAAAAGATTTCAAAAAATGTAAAACAAAATGTAGATTTTCGAAGATTTTGAACTAAAAAATCTAGAAGCATTTTGAAAGGTTTCAAAATAATAAAACAAAATTTATTAAGATTCGTAGGAAAATTGAAAATTATAATTTTTTTGTTTGAAAAATTAATTTTAAGAGAATATTTAAAATGATTGCTAAAATCATCAGAAAATAATCGGGAAGATTTTAAGGATTTATTAAAAGTTTAGACAGCAGCGCTTATGCTTCACGATCACAGGGCCGCGTGTTCGATTCTTGCTGCCTGCACTTTTTTAATTTATTTTTTATTGATTAAAATGTTTGTAAATATAATTTCCTTCAATAATGTTCAAAAATTCTGCAAATAATCATTTTTGAATGGCTTTGCTAACGGAAAAACTGAATGAAAAGCGCATTTTACTACTTTGGCAAATTAATACTCTTTATTTAACAAAATTATGAACCGATAATAACAATTTACGTTTGGCGGTCTCCCCTTGTAAATGAATTTAATTTAAATTGAAAGTATTTAATTTTTCATTAGTTGCTTGAGATGTGTGTCGTTGTTCGAGACACTTGGAAAACCGGATCTCAAAATCTAGAAGGGAAAAAGTTGGATCTTTTGGAAAGCACTTATATTAAGTATCACACTTACCTGGCTTTGGCTTTACATAATGCTGTTCAACATCATAATGCCACATACTGTAAGTTTCAGAGTTAATTTTTTATTTTTTTTTATATTCATTGTTCATATTGCAATTTACTACTAATTTTTTCTATTTACAGTGACAAGCTTGACATCTGCCTTTAATTGCAGTATGCCGACAACTTAAATCCACCAAAATATCATTTGTGATTGTTAAATAGTGTATATACAAAAATCAGTATTGTTGATTATTTCTTTGTAAAACTTCCCCGAGGTTTTGTTAATATTTGAGGTGCAATTTGATAATAGGACAAGCTTAATTAGAAACAGAATAAATTATCTTCTAAACTTCAGTTTAAAAATATGTACTAAAAAGACTGAATCAGTTTTTATAATATAATAATTCCTTTAGTTTAAGTTGTAAATATGAAAATTGCCCAGCACTTGTGATATTTCATTTTATTCTTCAACGAATAAAAACTCTCTTTGCTTGATGATACTCTTTATTTTACACCTTTCCAAATCCTGAAAATTTGAATGATAAATTACTAGAGTTATCAATAAATTTTTATCCATTATTTTCAGACAGATTAACGCCTCAGCTTCGAGTAGAATTAATAAAAAAGTATATGAAAAATCGGAGGAGAAGTAATCGAACAGTTAGTGATCACGTGCTCGATATGAGTCAGAATTTAATAACAGAAGTGGCCTATCAAAATCTACCACCTTCCGGTCTTCCATTTCCAATGTCAATTCTGATAAAAAAACGTTTGCACTGGAAAAGAACAGGGTAGAATATTCCCCGAAGTTGAACAGGGTGTCTACTCACCTGCAAAACCTAGGCTTGTCAGGCAATTTTTTCGAGGCTGGGCTTAAATTTTTTTTAAATTGTAATATGAAATTAAATAATAGTATTTTTCCGTTTGTTAAAGTAGCTTTATATTACTGGATTTAACTATTTTGTTGAAAATGTGTATCGTTTGTTTGGAAATTAATTTAATTGAAAATTTAAGGTGTACATTAAAATTAATTTTTGGTTGAAAATTCAACTATTTGTTTGAAACATCATGTATTTTGTTGAAAAGTTGTAATCTTTTATTGAATTCAACTGTTTTTTATTTAAAATAAAAATATTTTTTTGGTTTAAATATCAACTATTACATTTTTCGTTGAGAATTCATCTTATTTGGTTGAAAAATCAACTATTCTGTTGAAAATTTAACTACTTGGTTGAAAGTTAAACTCTTTTGTTAACAATACATTTTTTGGTAGAAGATTCATCAGTTTAACTGAAAATTCATCTCTTTGGTTGAAAAATTTAACTATTTAGCTGAAAATTAATTTTTCTAACTAAAAATTTAACTAGTCTAGTTGAATATTCCATAGCTTTAGTTCAAAATTCATCTCTTGGATTTGAAAATAAATTTTTTCCACTGAAAATTTAGCTATTAAATTTTTGATTGAAAATATATCTTCTTTAGTTTTAAATTCATATATTGTCTTAAAGATTACAACTAATGTTGAAAACTCGTCTTTTTTGGTAGAATTCAACTGTTTTTGATTAAACATTAAAATATTCTTTGGTTTAAATATCAACTACTACATTTTTTGTTGAGAATTCATCTTTTTTGGTCGAAAATTCAGCTATTTGATTGAAACTTAAACTTATATTGTTAAAAATAAATGTGTTTGGTTGGAAAATCATCAGTTTAACTATAAATTCATCTTTTTGGTTGAAAATAAATTTTTCCACTGAAAATTCATCTATTGACTTTTTGGTTGAAATTTTTTTTTAGTGGGAAATTCATGTATTGTGTCAAAAATTCGTCTGTTTTGCAGAAAATTTATCTTATTGGTTGAAAATTTAACTATTTTGTTGAAAATTAATTTTTTAACTAAAAATTTGACTGTTCCATTTTTGGATCAAAATGTATCGTTTTTGGTTAAGAATTCAATTATTTGGTTCAAAATGTATGTTTTTTTAACTTGTCTTTTTGGTAGAAAATTAATTTTTTTAACAGAAAATTAAACTATTCCATTTATGATTGTAAATTTATATTTTGTAGTTGGAGATTTAAATGTTGTTTAAAATTGGTGTTTTTGGTTCAAAATTTTACTATGTTGTTAAAAATTCGTTTTTTTTCGTTGAAAATTAATTTTTTTATATGAAAATTTAAGAATTTTCTTGAAAATTGCTTTTTTTGGCTTAGAATTAATATTTTTTCGATTGAAAATTTAACTAATCCAGTTGAATATTCCATAATGTTCGTTGACCAGTTTTAGTAGAAAATTCACGTACTGTGTTAAAATTTCGTCTTTTTTTGGTAAAAATTCATCTTTTTGGCTGATTACAGGTGTTTTTGGTTTAAAATTAAATTTTTTGTTGGTTTAAATATCAACTATTATATTTTTTGTTGAAAATTCATCTTTTTTGGTAAAGGTTACACTTTTTTGTTAACAGTAAATTTTTTTGATTGGAGATTCACCAGTTTGACTGAAAATTTATTTCTTTGGTTGAAAATGAATATTTTTCACTGAAAATGTAACTATTGAATTTTTGATTGAAATTTTTTTTTTTTTTTGAAAATTCATGTATTGTGTTAAAAATTCGTCTTTATGGTCGAACATTAATCTTTCTCATTCAAAATTTAACTACTTTGTTGAAAATTATTTGTTTTGTTGAAAATTAATTTTTAACTGAAAATTTAACTTTTCCGTTTTTTGTTGGAAATTAATATTTTTTGTTGAAAATTCAACTATTTGGTTCTATATTCATGTTTTTTGTTGAAAATTCGTCTTTTTGATAGGAAATTATATTTTTTTAACTGAAAATTAAACTATTTTATTTTTGGTTAAAAATTTATATTTTTTAGTTGAAAATTCAACTATTTGGTTGTAAATCCATGTATTTTGTTGAAAATGCAACTATTTGGTTAAAAAACAGCTATCTTCTTTTTTACTGAAAAGAATATATTTCCCTTTTTCCGTGAAAAATCTCCTTATTATCCCTGTTTTTACAGGGTAAATTTACTAGGTTTTTACTCACCTGATAAATATCTTTTATTCAAAATAATATTATGTCAAATATGCGCTGAATTTTAAGTATATGAAGATAAAATTCAAATTTGTTTGAATTATTTTTTAAATTTATTAACTTTGAAAACAAATTCAAGAAATTGATTATTATATGTCTTAAATATTATTTATTTAATTAAACGATGCTGATAATATATTTAAGAATATCTTGTAATTAATTTGTCAATTCTTTCTAAATTAAACATATTAATTAAATTCCTAGAAACTTGTACCATTAAGAAATTACTTTCACAAATTAAAAAACAGTTATTTAATTTTACATGTCAATAGTACTATTTTTATGCATTTAGATATTTATAAGGACTGAACAAAAATTGATGATAAACTCGCGAAACTATATAGATATTCCAAGTCGATTGTTTAAAAAAATGCGAAATACTTGTATGGCTGAGTACTATGAAAAATTATACCTGGAAAAATCTTAAGATACCTGGAAAAAACCGGGAATTGTCTGGGCATTTTTTTCCAGGATTTGAGTAGACACCCCGTTGAAGAATTTCAACAAAATCTTTCATTTCCCAATTCCAATTGGTCCTTTTTCTAATTTCAGTGCGAGTCTTCAGTTACTAGAACACTTGCCTTTGAACGAGTGCGAGCAAAAATTTTCCTTTCTCAGCCGTTATTACCGAGATCGTATAATTGCTACAAGTTCTTCTCCTTGTATAACATTTGATTTATCAGAAGATGCAATCCAAGAATCAAATTCGGGTGACTTTAATATCGGCGTATCAGAATCGATGGTTTTTGAATCTGGCGAAGAAAGCGAATCAGATTAAACTCGAGATCTAAAAGGTATTTTTAAATCGAGTTCCGCACAAAAGGTCGTAGAAATAAAAAATTCGAAGAACTGGTTTAAAAAATATATTAGATTTTGAAGTTGCATGCATAATTTACGGTTCTAAATACAAGATTCGTACACGAGTAACGTTCATTTATATACATTGTAATCCTTACTTGCAATATTAGTTCAGTATTTCGAATTTTGTATATTTTACATTTGACTCGAGAGTCTCTGTATATGAATATTTATTTATTAATTATATGCTACGCAATTATCAGAACCCATTCATTTACATCATGTATCATTCAAACTGTATAAAAATGCTTTCATGATACCAAACACAACTTACGTCTCACTTGATAACATTTACAGTACACTTAATTATAATTAACTACACGCTAAATACGTTAGGAATTTCTATGTGTATTACAAGTACATAAACGTCTAGAAAAGAAGAGAGATTTCGAAAAATATCTTAAGCTTCATACACATTTACAAAAAGGAAAAGAAATAAAGAAAACATAATTTCGACCACTAAATAAATCTTCGTTTCAAGTCATGTACAGGTCGCTAAAATGTTTTCGTAATATAATAAGTGGCTCAAAATGAAAAAATTTGAAGATCTGTACAATTATAACAATTAGATGTGGAATGAACGACAGGAAAATTTAGCACCCAATGATTTTTTTCAACGATATGCTCCTGAAGGTCTACGATGGATTTTGTTTTACATGGCCTTGGTGAAAAGTGGATTGTTAACTTTGAGCTAAGACGATGGTTCCATTTTGTCCGGATTGCGTAACAGAAGGCATATTTGTCTCATTTATACTAACTGGAGATGTCGAATGATTGTTCGCGCTCGCAGCCGCCAATGATTTGTTGCGCAGCTCGAAAACTTGCTGGATTCCGTTTCGGAAGCAGAGGAAATTATAATCTATCACACCTGAAAAGAGTTTGTATTTAATTTCAGTTTGAAATAAATCGGGATAATTATTATTATTAATTATTTATTAATCAATTCTTTCCAATTTAAAAATACAATAATTATATTCTTCTTGGTCTAAGAATTTAGGCAAATGCAGGAAATACAAGGGTTCAGTAGTTCAATTCTAGGTAAAAAAAAAGGGATTTCATTTATTTCTAAAAACTTTCCTATCATTTTTTTGATAAATTTTGTTGTTAACTTGCTTTGAAAACTCTGTTGAACTTTCTACTGATTAAAATACATTTTTAAAAATATTCGAAAATTTAAAATACTCATGTTCGAACTTCTTTAAATTTATTTTTATCAGTCGATAGATTTTTATTCCTTATTCTCCTCAATTTTGTCTAGAGTATTCGTTTCAGTAAAGAACCCTGAATTGTTCAAAGTATTTTTACCTCAGATGTTCAAAAAATCTTTTAATGCCAGCTACAAAAATTATAGTGTAAAAAACAAAAGTTAAAAAATTATTATTCACGAAATTAACAAACTTACACATTTTTTTTAAACACACAGTTTGCTCAAATGTAAAACCAAGTTGAAAATACAACTATGTGTGTTGCAATTTTGTCTTGAAAAATCGTCTTTTTGGTAGAAATGTAATCTTTTATGGTTAAAATGCAACAGCTTAGATGAAAATTAATCGGGTTTCGTTGGTGATTCCATTATATTATTGAAAATTGAACAATTTGGTTGACATTTTTTGTCTTTTTTAACTGAAAGATCTTTTTTGATTAAAAAATCAACTATATTGTTAAAAAGTCGTCTTTTTTGGATGATCGTAACTGGTTTTTATTAAAAATAAAAATCCTTATTGGTTGAAATATAAACTACTGCATTTTTTAGTTGAAAATTCAACAATTTAGTTAAAAACTCATCTCCTTGCTTGAAAATGTACCTATTTTTTGAAAATTCAACTACTTTGATAGAAAATCCAACTAATTGGTTGAATATGACATTTTTTCTAGAAAATTTGTAATTTCAGGTTGAAAATTCAATTATTTTGTAGAAAATTCGTCTTTTGGACCTAAAAATTCAACAATTTAGTTGAAATTTTCTTTCCTTCTTCGCTGAAAAAACTGTTTTGATTGAAAATTCAACTATTTTGTTGAAAATTGGTCTTTATGGTTTAAAAATTCATCTCCTTCAGTAGAAATTTAATTTTTTTGTTAAAATGCAACCGTTACTTAAGATTAATCTGTTTTCGTTGAGGATTCAAGATCTTTTTTGAATGAAAAAACTACTATATTGTTAAGAAATCATCTCTTTGGTTGAAAATGTACGTATTTTTTTAAATTCAACTATTTTGGTAGAAAATTCAAATATTTAGTTGAAAATTAACTTTTTTTGTTGTTGAAAATTCATAATTTCGTGTGGGAAATTCAACTATTTTGTAGAAAATTCGTCATTTGGGCTTGAAAAATCAACAATTTGGTTAACATTTTTTTCTTTCTTGACTAAAAGATCTTTTTTGAGTGAAAAATCAACTATACTATTTTGGTAGAAAATTCAACTATTTGGTTGAAAATTAACTTTTTTCTTTTAACTTCCTCTTTTCGGGTTGAAAGTTGACTGTTTTGTAGTTAAATCTTATTTTTTTCTTAAAAAATAACAATTTAGTTGACATTTTTTTTACTAAAAAATCTTTTTAGGTTGAAAATCACCTATTTTTTTGAAAATTCGTCTTTCTGGATGAGTTCAAATGTTTCTGATTTAAAATTAAAATCTTTTTTGGTTCAAATATCAATTACTACATTTTTCTTTGAGAATTCATCTTGCTTGGTTAACATTTTTACTACATGGTTGAAAAGTTAAAACTTCGTTCAATTAAATTAAAAAAATTTGTTGTAGAAAAACCTTTTTTAATTCAAAATAATCTTTCTTGGTTAAAAGTTAAACTGTTTTGTAGAAAATTCGACTTTGCGGCTTAAAAATTCACCAATATTGTAGAAATTTGATCTTTTTTGGTTAAAAATGCAACTGATTGATTGAAAATTGATAGGTTTTGGTTGAAGATTCAAATCATTATTAAAAATTCGTCTTTTTGGATGAATTCAACTGTTTTTAATTTAAAATACAACATCCTTTTTGGTTGAAACATCAAATATTACGTTTTTTTTTAGATTTAAACTTTTTTGGTTAAAAAGTTTATTATTTGGTTGAAAAGTTAAATATTTTGTTGAAGATTCAACCATTTTGTTAAACAGTCATACTTTTTGGTTGAAAATTTATCTTTTTTTGGTACAAAAATCATATTTTTTCATTAAAAATTCATGTTTCTTGGTTGAAAATTGAACTGTTTTATAGAAAATTTGTCTTTTCGGCTTGAAAATTCAACAATTTGTAGAAAATTCAACTATTTGGTTGAAAATACATATACTTTGGTTGAAAGTTAATTTTTTATTGAAAATTCATCTTTCTCGGTTGAAAATTAAACGGTTTTGTAGAAAATTGGTCTTTTCGGCTTGAAAATAAACAATTTTTTAGAAATTTGATCTTTTTTGGTTACAAATGCAACTGATTGGTTGAAAAATAATGCTTTGGTTGAAGATTCAACTATTTTATTAAAAAATCGTATTTTTTTATTTATAAAGTACAAAATCCTTTTTGGTTGAAATATCAACTATATTACAATTTTTGTCGAGAATTAATCTTTTTTGGTTGAAAATTTAACTAATTTGTTTAAAAGTTGAATCACTTTGTTAAACATTAATCTTGTTGTTTGAAGATTCATTAATTTTACTTTAAGATGCATATAATTTTTATTTATTTTTACATTATCATTTTATATTTTTTGTTGAAATTTCATCTTTTTTGCTTAAAAAATTTATTATTTTGTTGAAAAGTTAATTATTTTGTTGAAAAATCGACAATTTTTTGTTAGAGTCATACTTTTTGATTGAAAATTCATCCTTTTGAATTGGAAATGTATCTTTTTTGGTATTTGATTATAAATCAATTATGATTATAAAAAAACTGTTTTTGTAGAAAATTGGTCTTTTCGACTTGAACCTTCAACTATTTGGTGGAAAATTCATATTTTTTAACTGAAAGTTAACGTTTTTGTTGAAAATTCACATTTTTTAGCTGAAAATTAAACTTTTTTTTTAGAAAATTCTACTTTTTGACTTGAAAATTGAACAATTCTGTAGGAAAGTCAACTGTTTGGTTGAAATTAAAAATATTTGGTTGAAAATAACATTTTTGTTGAAAATACATATTTTCGGTTTGAAAATTAAACTATTTTTGTAGACATTTCGTCTTTCTTGGTAGAATTAAACTTTGTTATTTCAAATCAACATATATTTTTTTTAATTTAAATATCAACTATTACATTTTTCGTCGAGAATTCATCTTTTTTGGTTGAAAATTAAACAACTTGATTAAAAGCTGAACTGCTTTGTTAACAACGCATTTTTTTTGGTTGAAGATTCATAATTTTAGTTAAAAATTCATCTCTTTAGTTAAAAATCATTGATCTATTTGGTTGAAAATGCAATATTTTTACTTGAAATATTAAGAATTGAAAGCGTTTCAATTTGAATTTAATATTAGTACCTACATTAATTTTGTTTAAATTAATTAAAATTATTAATTATAATTGATTTAAATTTCTGCAGAATTTATTCCCCTATTTGAAATTGGTATCATTAAGAAGTATCTCTGTCCAAGCGTCTTATTTTCTAATATTTTGAATTTCTTTTTATAATTTGTAAAAAATGAATCGACACCTTGTAAAAAAAAGGGGGGGGAAATTGGATCAAAATTCTCGATTTCAAGTGTTTTAGAGGATTTTTATAATTTGAGGGTAAAAGAGGGGATTAGGTGAAAAAAATCTTACCCTGTCTTTCAAAGCTGTCTTCTCGCAATATACAAACAAGAGCTAGGAATTTGTTCACTTCTCGCAGGTAGAGAATTGTACCATTATTTAGTTTAATTAAACTAGAACTTTGACTATCGAAGGCTGCTGCTTCTAGGTCTTCCCTCAAACTGCAAATAAGAATCCATCGAGGAATTAGTTTATTTGCTGGAAAATTTTCAATACTATTGATTGTTATTAATAATTACTTACCCATATATACACGAAACGTCGATTACGACGTCTATCATATCACAACAGAGTTCGTAACTTTGCATATCGACTGGAGAACTGTCTGTTGCGATGTAAATTTTTGAGACAACATCGAAGAGAAAAGCTTTCTCAATCGCAGAATTCTATATTGGATAATCAGTATTTTTTAAATTGTCTATATAGAATAAGTCTCTTATCTGTAATCTAAATATAAATTTAATACTCACGGAAATAAGAATATTTAGCAAATTCTCTAAGGCAGGTAACTGTGGGATTAATTTCTGTACAACTTTGCTGAAAGCCTCGAATATACTATGATCATAAATAGATGTGAGATGGAAGCTCAAGTGTATTTGATCGCATCCTAAAAAATGAAAAATTAACAATTTATTAATTGAACATAGATTTGGACTATCTTTTTCTCCAGGTTTTCTCCAGGTAACGGTCTGGGAATTATAAAATTATTATAAAATTAATTAAACTTCTTTTTTAATCTTTATGTTCTAACTCAGAATTTTAATTCTGTTGGAAAGATCTCTGTTCTATGTCAGAATTATATAATTATTTTCGAAAATTGCCTGTTCCAAATCAGAATCAAATTTTTTTGAAAATTCCCCGTTCGAAGTCAATTATTTTGGAAGATTCACTGTTCCAAGCCCATAAATCTTCTAGAAAATTTCCTCTTTACAAGCAGAATTACAATTATTTTGGAAAACTCCTTGTTCCAGATCTAAATAATAATTTTTTTTTAATTCTGTAATCTTTTTTCAATCCAAGTATAACTTGATATTATAATTCTTTTCGAAAATTCTCCGTTTCTAGTCAATTCTTTTGAAAATTCACTGTTCCAAGTCAGAATTTCTAGACATTCTCAAACTTCTAAATAATAATAATGCTAGAAAGTTGCGATTTTTTCTGAAATTTTCAACTTTATGTCCACTTTGCAATTAGAGTGAGGTGAGAATTAATGCAATTTAACCAATATAAGTATTTAAACAATTTATTATTGTTTTTAACTATTTTCTCTTATAGTTATGCTAGAAAGTTACCGGTTTTCTGCTGTTTTAAACTTTGTATTGGTTTTCGGTTATAAAAAAATAATAAACTTCAGAGAGAATATTTTTTTTAACAATCTCTTTCTTTTTTGGATATAATTTTCTAAAATAAAACCAGATATTTGAAATATTCTTTAAATATTCTATATGGATCATATTGAATGTAACTTTTCCTTTAAGAAGTTACTGAGAGCGTTTTTGTTTGAATTAATATTTTAAAACATAAGAAAAGAATTAAAAATACTTAATTCCAAAAACAAATGGAACACTGGGAAATTTGTTAATGAATTTGGTTTTATTTTAAAAGATTAATTTTAGGTTTTGAGAATTTCATATGTCGAAAAAGAATATTGAAAATTTTCGGACAATTTTTGAAATTTTTAATTTAAATTCTGTTATGAAAACTGAATTGTTTCAAAAGATATTTAAAAGTTTCAAAAAGATTAAAAAATAATTGAAAACTTGTGAAGATTAAAAAAAATTTCAAATAAAATGTAAATTTTTGAAGATTTCGAAAAAAGCTTTTTAAGAATTTTCTAAAGATTCCTTAGAAAATTTCAAATGATTTTTTATTCTGAAAAATTAATTTTAAGAGAAAATTGAAATAGATTTCAAAACCTTTCAAAATATTTCCCAAAATTTCGAAATAAGTGTAGAATATTTCAAAGCAAAAATGTTCAATTTTGCAAGATTAATAAACTTCAAAAATTCGTGTAAGTTTAAGATATATTTAGAAGTTTTGAAGATTAAAAAAAAGTAAGATGTTTAAGAATTTTGAATATTTTGAAGAGAATACAAAAATTTTATTAGGATTCCCAGGAAAATTTTAAATTATTTTTTATTTTTAAAAATGAATTTTAAGACAATATTTAAAAATATTTCCAAAATTGTCAAAAAAGAATCTGGAAGATTTTAAGGTAATTTTTTATTTTTTCAACTTTTTACGATTTTAGTAACATTTCGAATCATTTTTTTAAAAAAGTATATACAATATTTTAAAATTTTCAACAGATTCCAAAATTATTTAAAATGTTTAAAGATTGTAATTTCTTTAAAAAAATGCTAATTTTTTAGATTAAGAAAAAAAAGAAGCTTCTAAAAGAGTTTTAAAAGGTTTCAAGGTAATAACAATGTTTTATAAAATTCCGGGGAAAAGTTTAAATGCTTTTTAATTTGGAAAAAAAATAATAAGATTTCAAAATATTTCTAAAAATGTCGAAAAAAAATCTGGAAGATTGTAAAACGATATTTTTAAAGATTTAAAAAAATATTACGAAAAATTCGAGTCCTTTCAAGTTTAAAAATATTTGTAATATCTTTAAAACTTCTAAAACTCCTAAATATGTTTTAAACCTACTCGAATTTTTCCTAATATTTTGTAAAAAACATTGTCTATGCAATTTTTTAGATTCTTTTTCGACACGCCTGAAATCTTCAAAAATCTTTTGGAATTTTCTCAAAAGAATCTTAGGAAAATTATATTTATATATATAACTTTCAGAACAAGCTGATCATACTTATTTCCTTATGCTCAGATTTCTAATTCAAGTGTTAACTTTTAACAAATAAAGAGTTATTCGAAATTTTTATTTTCTATTAATGATGATGATTTTATTAGTGATGCAAACAGCATCACTTACATTATCGTCATTTTATAACAACCGAATGAAAAATGCGGTTACTGAATTAAATTCTCCGTCATTTCTCGGTTTTTTAATGTGATCGAAATTCCCGGCCTTTTTCTAGACACCCTGATTTTACTAATTAATAATAGTATCTTTGATAAAAGATAAATTACCAGAATCAACCAAATCGTCATTGGCCCTCGTATGAATATCCCTCTGTGTTTCCATCTTATAATCATCAGACAATCCATCGACTTTATGAATAAACACCTCGAATTTAATCGACTGGTTGACTTTGTAGGCTTTAGTGACCGTAAGATGTAATTTGTTCAATGCTTCCATGTAATCGTCTTGAGCGTCAATCACAAAAACTAAAGCCCCGCAGCCACCGAAAATCATATCGCTATCAAAAGTTGGATCAAAAAAATCGATCTGTCCTGGAAAGTCCCAGATTTGAAATTGCACAAAGCTCGAGTTGCAAATATCGTCCTTGATGATTTTGTTTGTGCTTTCCAAAAAGAGCGTCTCGTTCGGGGACATTTTGTGAAAAACTACTTTTTGAATTGAAGATTTACCACTCCTGAAAAAGAAAATAAAGAGGCTTGTATAAAATAGAGAATAGTAGTTATTGCAGATTTTGTTTAGATATAATTATTTCATTATTTGGATTCCTTTTAGTGGAAATTTACCGTCTAAGACCCATTAGAAGAATTCTGGGTTTTTGATCTCCTGTTAATGGACCAGATGATCCATCTCCCTCTCCATCGAAAGTCGTGTAGCCAAAATCCTTGGGAAAAGAACCTACGTCGTATCCCGACGGATATTGATCATCGTCATCCTATAGAGAAATTCAACATTTACTAATACTTTCATGATCTTTTAAAGACTTTTTTGAGCTAATAAATCAGATACAAACTCAAAATACTCTATAAAGAAAAAAGAAAGTTTGGGTAATTTTAAAAACTATTCAGGAGTTTCGAAAAATGGTTTTTAATCATATAAATTCTTTAAATAATTTTGTAAAGATATATTTATCCTTGTCACTGAAAGCCGCATTAGCTACGTCCACTGCAGCTTTTCACGTAGATTTCGAGAATAAAACGATAAATTATTTTCTGCTTTAACCTAAAATACCTTTAAAAAATACGTCGAAACGATTTCCAAAGTTGTCGAATGATTTTGGAAGGAATTCTTTGATAATTAATATTGGTTTAAATATTCATCTTTTTTTACACTTCTAATCTCGACTAAAATGAGTATTTCTCGTGTTCCAATTAAAATCCTTTAATAACTAAAGGTTATTTAAGAAATATAGTAGTATATCTTAGGAATATTATTTCATCATCCAGTACTCAAAAACGTAAAATATAAATGCTTTAATAAAATTTTAGCAAAAAATGAGTATAATTTTTACTTTTTTTCAGAATGGTCGAAAAACTTCATTTTCAAAATTCCCTGATTTTTTCCTCAAATTTTTAATTTTCCCTGACCATTATTATTCAAAGACAAAAATTGTAATCTTGTAACATTTTAAACATAGAATATTTTATAAACGGAATGAAACATTTTCAAAATTATTTATTTATTCTAACCAAAACAGATGACTTTTCTATCATGAAAGATGAATTCTCAATCCAAAAGGATAGATTTTCAAAACAACAGTTTAATTTTTAACTGTAAAATGTGAATTTTTAACTAAGGAGTTGAATTTTCTACAAAATTGTTGACTTTTCTAGCCGAAAAGACCAATTTTCTAGAAAACGGTTTAATTTTCAACCAAGAAAGGTGAATTTTTAATTTAAAAAATATGACTTTTGAACCAAAAAAGATGAATTTTCAATTCCAAAGGACGCATTTTCGAAGAAAGAAGTTGCAATTTCAGAAAGAAAGAAAAAAAATTAATTTTCAATCCAAAAGGACGAATTTTTTGTCGAATTTTCAAACACAAAAGATTAAACTTTAACCAAAAACAGTTTCATTTTCAACTAAATAGTTGAATTTTCAAGCTAAAAAGTACCCAAAAAGATGAATTTTCAACTAAAAGTACAAAATAGTCACATTTGAACCAAAGGGTAGATTTTTCAACAAAATAATTACATTTTCAACAAAAAAGTTGTATTTTCAACCTGCAAAACTGAATTCTCGACCTAAAATGTAATAGTTGATAATTCAAATAAAAAAGGTGAAATTTCTACAAAAAAGCGATGAATTTTCAAACTAAAAAAGAATAATTTTCAACAAAAATGGAAAAGTTAAAATTTCAGTAAAAAAATAAATTTTAAAAAAAAAAGGATGAATTATCAACAAAATATTCAAATTTTGAACCAAAGCGATTAATTGCATTTTCAACTAAAATGGTTAATCTGCGCATGAAAAAAATGATTTTTTAACAAAGTAGTTAAACTTTTAACCAAAAATATCAATTTTCAACCCAAAAGAAAAAATTTCTGTAAAACAGTTGAATTTTCAACCCGCAAATAATATTGTCTACCAAAATGATGAATTTTCTATAAAATAATTGAATGTTCAATCCGCAAATATTAACTGTATTACAAAAAGACGAATTTTCAACAAATTAATTTAATTTTCAACCCAAGAAATGATTTTTCAAATAAAATTATGAATCTTTGACAATAAAAAATAAATTCTAAACAAATTAGTTCAATTTTAAACTCAGAAGTTCCAGCCAAAGTCGAGTTTTCAACAAATAAATAATTATCAGTAAACAAAGGTAAATTTTCTGCAGAAGGGATGAATTTTCAAGCCGATGATATGAATTTTCAACAAAATAGTTAATTTTTGACCAAACAGTGGCATTTTTATCCATAAAAGAAGTTTCAATCAAGAAAATTATTTTTTTTTTGCCAAAAAAGACGAATTTTCAACTAAAAAAGATCAAATTTCAATACAAAATGGAAAAGTCTCAATTTCAGTTAAAAAAATTAATTTTAAACCACAAAAAATCCGTTTTCAACAAAATAGTGAAATTTTCAGTTAAAAAAATTAGTATTTTTAACAAATAACCTTTTATAAACAGAATAAAATAATTTCAAATTAAAATTTAATAATCTCGAATTTATTATCTTTGAATTTGAAATTCATAAAACTCCTGTGAAATTCCTTACAATCCTCTTATAAGCCATGAAATCTCAAAAGAATCTTGGAAACTACTTGAACTATTCTTGAATCAATTGAAAATACTTGATATTTTATTTAATTTGTTAAAATCCATTGCAATCTTCTTAAATAGCTTAAAATTGATAGATATTCTGTGAAAGTCTTTGAAATCTTTGACAATTCTTTACCTAGTGTCTAGAAATAATTTAAATCGCTTAAAATATTTTTGAATCCCTTAAAATCCCATAACATTTTTTGTAATCTATTAAATTGGTTTTAAATCTCTTATCATCCTTTGAAAATTCACGAAATCACTTGAAATTATTAGGAATACCTTGAAATATTTCGAAATACTTCGGATATCTGGACATATTTAAAACTTTACAAAACTCAAAGATATCTTCCGAAATCTTTAGAAATTTTTGGAATCTTAACATCTGGTGCAGACCAAAAATTCGAAAGTTCAACCCATGAGTATTAAAGAATTAATGGCAATAAATTATTTTTTTATTTAATGAAAATATGTTTTATTCTTTTGTCAAAGTATATAATTGAAGATTTGCATTTGCAAGGACAATTAAATATTTCGCCACCATAACTATAACAAATTTAATTCACATTATTTGTAAATAAATTGAAAATTAGCAGCGGGCTTGATTTTTAAATTTCAAATGTAAATTATAAATGGAAAAATTTCAAGTAATTTAACAGCCAATCACGTTTTGGACAACAATGTGTCTGATATTTTCGAGATATTGAAAAAAATCAAAGAAAACGTTATGCGATTTGAGAAAGATTTGAGCTTTTTAATACTCTTGCGCGGTTAAATTAAAACTTTCAAATTATCTAATAAATTATTTTTAATATTATAAATGTTTTATGATAGTGCTTTTCAATGAAAATTATTTTTTCGAAAGTGAATTTTAATATAAAGCGTTTTATACCGTAAATAGGTATTTTTAATATTTTCAATCACAAATGATTAGATTTTAAGAATTAGAAATGTTTCAACAAATTACGTCATTCGGTTTTGCTAGCGTTTTTTAACAAAAAATTCGTATATTTTAAAGGTTTATACATTTTTAACAATTGTATCTTATGTTAGAGTTTTATAACAAAAATTTGTATTTCAAAACAAAAATTATTATAATTTGAACAATATTTAGAATATTTTTACCATTTTTGATTATGCTAGTGTTTTTTGTAGGAAATTTGTATTTTTAATTAAAAAAATCATTTTGAAATGAATGCACAACTTTGAAAAACTTTAGGTTATGTTAGTTATTATAAAATTGGTATTTTAAAACAAAAATTATTAGATTCAAAGGTTCATATTTTTAACAATTTTAAGTTACGCTACAGCGGTTACAAAAACATCGGTAAATTAAAACAAAAATCATTATAACTTGAATAAGATTTACAATCTTTCAACCAATTTAGACTATGTTAGTGTTTTTCGTCGGAAATTGTCATTTTTAATAAAAGTGTCAGATTTCGAAGAAGATTACCAAATTTTAACGATTTTAGATTATGTCAGCGTTTTCACAAAAAATTGGTATTTTAAAACAAAAATTATTATAATTTGAACAAGATTCAGAATCTTTTAATAATTTTGGATTTTTAAGTGTTTTTCGTCGGAAATTGGTATTTTTAATTTAAAAAAATTAATAAATTTGAAACAAGATTCACAACTTCGAACCACTTTGGGTTATATTAGCGTTTTGCATCAAAAGTTGGTATTATCCAACAAAAATCAATATAATATGAACAATAGTTAGAATCTGAATATAATTTTAGATTATTCCAGTGTTTTTTGTCGAAAATGGGTATTTTTAATTCCAATTTTCTTGCTTTTTATTCAATTTGAATGAATGCAATTTCTATTTGCTGTTATAAAATGCTCAAAATAAGTGGGGTTTCTCATTAAGGTTGAGTATTGAGCTCCGGCAAATTTTGCCGTACTTAAAGTTTCTAGTCCGGCAAATTTTTGTGTCAATGAGGAACTTTCAGTTCCGATCATATTTTTTGCTACTTTGGAAAAATAGTACAATATTTCACTATTTTATCATAAAATAAGGAATATCAAATTATAAATACACAAAAAGTGTCATATAATCAAGAACATTAAACACCAAAGAATTACTTATCGAATTTTTTGCCGTATTTTAATTTTGTAGTCCGGCATTTTTTGCCGTATTTTAATTTTCTGTATGGCAAATTTTGCCGGACTTGAATTTTCTAGTATGTATACACTACGTATCATTAAATGTTAATTTTAACATATAATTTTTAACAGTATATTCAAATTATAACCAAGACTTACAATATTTTTAATTTTTGAAAAACATTTTAGAGCAGATTCACAACTTTTGATAAATGAAGGTCATGCTAGTGTCTTACACAAAAAATTATATTTTAAAACAAAAATCATTATAGTTCGAACAATATTTGCAATCTTAGAACAGTTTTAAGATATATTAACGTTTTTCACAAGAAATCGATCATTTTAAAGAAACATCATTAGATTTAAAAGAATATTCAAAATATTATTTTGGACAATAATAGGTTATGTTAATAGTTTTCGTCGAAAATTGAGATTTTTGATAAAAAATGCAACGGTTTGTCTGTATATTATTCAACAATATTATATATTAATTAATTTTCAAGCTAAGACATCAATTTTCATCAATTCTTCAAAATAGGGTCCTTTTACTTTTCTATTATTTTAGATAAATATAGATACTATATAAATTGCAAAAATGGTGTATTAATATCAATTTTAATTCAATAATTGCGTCAAACAACAAAAAATAATCGCGCAGGTGTTTGTTTTCTAGTATTCTTAACATTTTTAATTAAACATGCGACAATAGCTTATTGTTTGTTAGACAAGAATAATGTTAAAATACAGAATCATTCGAATCCATTTATATCTATTCAATTTCCAGTTGTAAAAAGAGAAAATGAAAAGAATAAGAGGTTTTTCTCAGAATGGTAAGAATAGGCCTAATTTTATTCAAGACTGTAGTCGTCAATGAGCGAGTTTTGTAATCTGTTGTTGGAAAATGGATAAAAGTTATCGCGATAAAAACTGAATTGTTGGTTGACTCACCATGTCTGGATTCGACACTTGTCACCCTTGTCGTGAAATTATTTTCTTTTCAGAATAGAGCCAGGGCTCAAAATGTTGCCCCTTGTCTTTTATTTCCTTGCCCAATTTTTGCCCTTGGTCCACGAGGCCCACAAAACCAAAACACAATCCCCACAAAAATCCTGCGAACGTAAACTAAACACCCTAAATGCACACAAATAGCACAAATCGGTGGGCGGAAAAAGGAATGATAGGAATCTGGGAATGCATTGGAAAAGAAACGGACGAAACGAAACGGAAAGTTTCAAGCAGGGGGATGGCTCTCCTATGAAGGCCTCTAGAATAAATGTGTCATGAGATTTGAAGATGGCCGAGTGGCGGCGCTGGCTGTACTTTTAGGCCATCAATTATTCAAATGCATGGGGAAAATACAAATTTAATTTATTTTAATTGTTAATATACGTTTTTTGCATATATTTATCTCAGCAAAACATTTTGTAGCATATTGAATATCCAATAAATTGAATAGTACTAATGAAAAGTGAAGAAAACATTATTTTGATGATTAAATACGAATACACTTTTCGAAATAGTAAAATTTGCAAGCCAAAAAAATGAATTTTAACCAAAAAGGTAAATTTAAAAAACTAGTGGAATTTTCGACCAAGAAAGAGGAATTTTCAACAAAACAGTTGAATTTTCGACAAAATTTATGGCTAAAGACAGATTTTACATTTATAAATTCTTTTAAATGAAATTAATGTAGATAAACTATTGAATTCAATACAAAACACTTTAAATTTCTAAGAATACAAACCGTAATATATTGAATTTTCAACCATAAGATATTTTCCGCTCGAGAAGATGAATTTTCAACACAAAAGGACGAATTGTCAACAACAAAAAATTAATTTTCAACCAAACAGTTGCATTAAAAACCGAATAGATGAACTTTCCAGTAAAATAAACGAGTTTTCCAAAAAATACTTGAAGATTCATCCGAATAGTACAATTTTTAAGCAAAAAAGACGAATTTTAACCAAAAAGGTGAAATTAAAAAACTAGTGGGATTTTCAACCAAGAAAGAGGAATTTTTGACAAAACAGTTGAATTTTCAGCCAGAAACGATAAATTTTCAACAAAATTGTTGGCTAAAGACGGATTTTACGTTTATAAATATTTTTAAATAAAATTATTGTAGATAAACTATTGAATTCAATGCGAAACACTTTAAATTTCTATGAATACAAACTGAAATATATTGAATTTTCAACAAAATAGTTGAATTTTCAACCATAAGATATTTTCCACTCGAGGAGAGAATTTTCAACACAAAAAGACGAATTTAAAAAAAATTATTCTTTAACCGAACATTGACAACATTAACATTAACAAGCATTAACAACCAAATAGATGAACTTTCCAGTAAAAGAAACGAGTTTTCAAAAAAAAAAAGATTTAACCAAATAGTAAAATGTTGAAGCCAAAAAGACAAATTTTAACGAAAAATGTGAATATAATCGCCAGGTCGAAATAACTGAAAAAAAGAAATTAAATACAAAGCCAATAAATTTCTAACAAGAATATTATATCAGAGTAGTCGCAAAATTTCATTTTTAAAGTTCCCTAATTTTTCGCTGACCAATACTTTATTTCCCTTGACCATTATTATTCAAAGACTAGAATATTATTCTTGCAAAATTTTTAACACATAATCTTTTATAAACAAAATAAAACACTATCAAATTAAAATTGAAAAATGTTTAATTTATTATCTTTGACAGTTCCTTACAGTTCATGTCTTATAGAAATTCCCTGACTTTTGCAAGATTTTTTTCAATTTCCCTGACTTTTCGCTGACTTTCCTTGACCAATAAAAATCTTGGACTTTTTCCTGATTTCCAGGTTTTCCTTGACCAATGGGTGTAGAAGTGGCTAGAAATATTTTTTCTCTGTTTTTAAGAAACTTACACTTTTTCCCCTTTTTTTCGTTTTTTCGCTTAAATGCGAACGAAATTAATAGAACCCAAGAAGAAAAATCAATTAATTTTAGTTTGGATTAAAAAATCATCTTTTGGGTTGAACTCTTTTTCTTTTTTTGAAAATTAATTTTTTTTAAGATTCATTATTTTTATTGAAAATGTAACTATTTTATTGAAAATTCGTCTTTTTTTTTGGTTGAGAATTAATTTTTTTTATACTGACAATTTAACAATTCAATTTTTGTTTGAAAATTCATATTTTTCAATAAAAATTGATCTCTTCTGGTTGTAAATTTATATTTTTAAATAAAAATTGATCTTTTCTCGTTGAAAATTCATGTATTTTGTTAAAAATTCGTCTTTTTTACTCGAAATTTAATCTTCTTGGTTGAAAATTAATCCTTTTTGAATAAAAATGCAACTTTTTGAGTCTAAATTAACCTGGTTTGGTGAAGGATTCAACAATTTGGTGAAATATTAAACTATTTTGTTAAAAATTAACTATTATGTTAAATATTTAACTTTTTGCTAGAAAAACTAACTTTTTTGAAAAACCCACCGTTTTGCAGATAATTCGTCCTTCTCGGTTTAAAATTCAACACTTTTGTTGAAAATTAATTTATTTTGTTGAAAATTCGTGATTTTTAGCAGAACATTAATTTTCTTGCTCGAATATTCATCTTTTTGGTTGAAAATTGAACTATTTCCTTAAAAATTAATCTTTTTTGGTTGAAAATTCAACTACTTGGTTGAAAGTTGAACTAGTTTGCTAAAAATGTATATTTTTTGAGTTTCACCTCTTTGGTTGAAAATTTATCCATATTACATTTTTTAGAAAATAAATTTTATGGGTTCAAAAATCATCTTTTGGGTTGAACTTTTTTGTTGAAAAGTCATTTTTTTCAGATTTATCATTTTAGCTGAAAACTCATCTCTTTTGTTGAAAATGTAACTATTTTGCTGAAAATTCATTTTTTTTTGTCAAGAAATAATTTTTTTAACTAGCAATATATAAGGTTTTAGATGAAAATTGATATTTTTTATTTAAAATCCATTCATTTTGTTGAAAATTCATATCTTTGGTTTAAATTTAACTATTTGGTTAAAAATAAAACTATGTTTGATTGAAAATTTAACTTTTTGGCAGAAAATAAACTTTTTTGTTAATATAAAATATTTTTGGGTTGAAAATTCAACCTTTTTGTAGATAATTCGACCTTTTGGCTTTAAAATTCAACAATTTTGTTGAAAATTATCGATTTGAAAATTCAGTAACGTGGTATTTTTACCACGTTATGGTTGAGCATACAATTTTTTTTAAGTCACATTTTCAGATTGAAAATTAAACTTTTTATAGAGAATTCGTGTTTTTGGCTTAAAAATTTAACCATTTGGTTGAAGATTCATCTTTTTGTTCGAAAAAACGAACTATTTTGTTGAAAATGAAATTTTTTTATTGAAAATTAGGATTTTTAACTTTTGATTAAATATTTATCTTTTTTAGTTGAAAATTCATGTATTCTGTAGAAAATTCGTCTTTTTTGCTTGATAATTTAACAATTTTGATAAAAAGTCATACTTTCTAGTTTAAAATTCAACCATTTGGTTAAAAATTGTTTTGTTTTTTAATTGAAAATTTATCATTTTAGTTGAAGATTCCACTATTTGGTTGAAAACTTTGCGTTTTTAATTGAAATTCTAACCAATTGGTTAAAAATTCATATATTTTTTTGGAAATCGATTTTTTTGGTTTAATTCAATTGTTTTTTATTTGAAATTAAAATCTTTTTTGGTTGAAATATCAAGTTGTACATTTTTTCTAGAAAAATATTTTTTTTTTTCGTTGAAAATTCAACTACCTAATTGAAAATTCATTTTTTTGTTTAAAGATTCACTATTTCAGTTGAAAATAATTAGTCTTTTTATTTGGAAGTTCAATTATTTGTTTAAAAATGCATATATCCTTGAAATCTTTGAAATCTCTTGAAATCTTATAATTTACTGTTTTGCTGAAAATTCATTTTTTTTTAGAATTAATTTTTTTAACTAACAATATATAAGGTTTTGGTCTAAAATTGATATTTTTTTACTGAAAATTTATCTTTTCTAGTTGGAAATTCATGTGTTTTGTTGAAAATTCATATCTTCGGTTCAAATTTAACTATTTGGTTAAAAATTAAACTATTTTTGATTGAAAAGTGAAATTTTTGGTAGAAAATAAACTTTTTTGTTGAAATAAATTATTTTTGGGTTGAAAATTCAACCGTTTTGTAGATAATTGGTCCTTTTGGCTTTAAAATTCAAAATTTTTGTTGAAAATTATCTATATTGTTGAAAATTCGTGGTTTCTGGTAAAATCTTTTTGTTTGAAAATTTAACTATTTGGTTAAAAGTTCATCTTTTTTTAGTTGAAAATTCAACTACTTGGTTGAAAATCCAACTAGTTTTCTGAAAATTCATATTTTTGCAAGATTCACCTCTTCAGTTTAAAATTTAATTTTGTTGTTAAAAATTCTGTGTTTTTTGTTGGGGTTAATAAATCATTTTTTATCTGAAAATTGCACAATTCTATTTTTGGTTAGAAATTTATCATTTATAAGTTGAAAATTCAACTATTTGGTAGAAAATTTCTATTGTTTATGGAAGACCCCTAAGATGGAAAATTATACTTTCACATACCTCCCCCCCTACCCCCCCAGAACGTATTACCTATTTTGTGAATGACCCCTTGCGACTTACGTGATTTATGGATTGTCCCTGATCTAAAATCTAATTTATTCAAAAGCATGCTTCAAGGTTCCGGGCAAATTTGTGTATACAATAGACACTTCCGCTGGTCGGAAAGCAATTTGCCGATGGGGCAAGCGCAGAATGGAACGTAATTTGCTAAGAGATTATTTCGCCATCCAGACACATTCATACATAACCAATGCAAAAAAAGAAAGAAAAAAAAGTTCGTGTTGGAAAATTATATTTTTAGTGATTTTTGACTCACCGCTCCCTTTTGTGACAATTTGTGACATTTCGGTGAACCACCCCTTAAAATGATATTTGACACCCCCTCCTATTATCAAATACGAAATATAAATTTAATTTTATATAACCGCCAATTGTGTAATGAATAATGAATTTTAATTATTTGAAACTAATATGAGAATACTGTTAATTAAATTCTTTTGACTTTTTTTTCATTTGAGAACATTTATGTAATTTAAAGAACGACATATTAACTTAACATATTATGGGCCGTCTATAAACTCTTTTCTTATTTCATAAGGAATTCTTATTTTTCCCTTCTTTTCAAGAAACTTCCCTTTTTTTCTCATTTTTTCACTTAAATTTGAATTAATAGAACCCAATCAGAAAATACAACTATTCTTCGTTCAAAGTTGATTTTTTCAGTTGAAAAGTCTACAATTATATTTTTGGTTCGGAATTCATCTCGTTTGGTTAAAAATTCTACTATTTAGTTGAATTTTCATTATTTTGTTGGAAATACAACTATTTTGATAAAAAGTCATATTTTTTTGTCAAAAATTCAACTACTTGGTTGGAAGTTTGACTAATTTATTCAAAATTAATTTTTTGGTTGAAAATTCATCTCTTTGGTTGAATATTAATTTTTTAACTGAAAATTTAACTATTGCCTTTTTAGTTCAAAATCCATTTTTTTACTTGAAAATTAATCTTCTTGGTTAAAAATTTATTTTTTGGTTGAAAATTCAACTCTTTGATCGTGTGTTGTACTCTTTTCTTGAAAATTCATTTTTTTAAAGATTCATTCAAAATTTTACAACTTGGTTGACAGTTTTTTTTTCTTGAGTGAAGAATCCTTTCTGGTTAAAAACTCAAATATTTGATTGAAGATTTGTCTTTTCTGTGTGAATTCCACAGTTTTTTATTTTAAATTTACCTACTTCGTTGAAAGCTGGTCTAGTTTTTTTAAAAATACTTTTTTTTTGGATGAAAATTCAACTATTTTGTTTAAAATTTGCTTTTTTGTTGAAAATTATCATTTTCATGTTTGAAATTCAACTGTCTTGTAGAAAATTTGTCTTTTTGTCTGGAAATTTTAACAATTTGGCTGACATTTTTTTCTTCCTTGACTGAAGAATCTTTTCTGGTTAAAAAATCAATTATTTTGTTGAAAATTCGCCTTTTCTGAGTTAATTTAACTGTTTTTGATTTAAAATTAAATTACTTGGTTGAAATCTGGAATAGTTTTTAGAAAATTTATTTATTTTTTTGATTGAAGATTCATCTCTTTAATTGAAATTTTCACTATTTTGTTGAAAATTCATCTTTTTGGTATAAAATTAATCTTCTTGGTTGAAATTTCATCTATTTTGTAGAAAATTCCACCTGTTCCATAGAAAATTAACTTTTATTTTGAAAATTCAAATTTTCTGTAGAAAAAATATCTTTTTGCCTTGAAAAAGCGACAATTTCGTTAAAAACGTTTTTTTCTCAACTGAAAAATCTTTTTTGGTTGAAATATCAACTATTATCATTTTTTATTGACAATTCATCTTTTTTGGTTGAAAATCCAACTATTTGGTTCAAACCAGATTTAAATACTTTGTTAAAAATTTTTTTTTTCTAGTTTATTCATCATTTCATCATCTATTTGGTTGAAAATTTACCTTTTTGGTTGAATATGTAACTATTTTGTTGAAAATTTGTCTTTTTGGGTTAAAAAATCAACTATTTGATTGAAAATGAACCTTTCTGTAGAAAATTCAACAATTTGGTTTTAATTTGTTTTCTTCCGGATCAAAAAATTAAATATTTTGTTGAAAATTCAACTTTTTTGAATGAATTCAACTGTTATTCAGTTAAAATTAAAAATTTTGTTGGTTCAAATATCAACTGTTACATTTGTCGTTAAGAATTAATATTTTTTAGCTGAAAATTAAACTATTTGTTTGAAAATTAATTTGTTTAGTTGAAAACGCAATATTTTAACTTAAAATATTATGAATTTGAAGCGTTTCAATTTAATATTCGTATACCAATATTATTTTTGGATTAAAAAAAAAAATTCTGCAAGGTATGTTTGTTTTAAAGAAGGGTAGGACAAAAAGTATCGTGTGTATCAAGGACGTACGCCTATTTTGCCTCGTGCGATTGCCGCCCTCGCTTCGCTCGGGCGGCAAGTCGACACTTGTCAAAATAGCCTTCTTTACGCCCTCGATACACACTGTACTATATTCACCTATTTTCGTGAAAAATCACCTTATTTCTTATGTTTTTAGAGCATTTTGGCCTGTGAAGTTATCTCTATAAAGATTTTTTAAATTTGTAATTACAGAATTGATTCCTAGCAAATAGATCGTTTAGGAAATATTTAAAATTAATCTCATAAAAAAGAATCACTTTCAAAATGTCTTTCTAATGTCTTTAAATTCTCTTTATGATTCTTAAAAAAATAATTGAAACATTGAAAAAAAATGGGAAAGGGGAAAAAGGGGGAAAATTGGGATTAGGTAAAAGAGGGGGCGGACTAGTCCCTGAGATATATATGAAAAAAGAGGCACTTGTCGAAGTGCGAGGTCAGGTGAGTAAGTTGGCCTTCCATAATGACCGTCACGTGTGACCTCCACAGTTTGCGATCCAAAATAGTCTCACTGGAGACGAGTTAACGCAATATGTCGGCTCAATCGAAATTAAATTAAGAAATAAGTTGGTGAAAAATTAAGGTGAAAAAATTAGTATCCTTAGGGAAAAAGTAGGGCATATTGCAAAAAAGAATACGCTTGCAGAATTATTCTATTAATTAATTAATCAATTAATTAATTAATTAGAGAACTAGATCCCAAAAAATAATTTGTTATCTTTGTTTTACCTCCGTATTTTCTTTAATTTGGTGTGAAAATAATTATGCAATTTTTTCTGAATTATTAAGAAAATATTTAACCTCTGGACCAAAGTCTTTACATCCTGAAAGAATGTTAATTTTTTTTTTAATGAGTCAAATATAAGCAATAATTATGACAATAAGGTGATGGTAGGCATCATTTAAAAAAATTTTACTGTTTTGTAGAAAATTTATTTTTCCGATTTGAAAATTAAATAACTTTTTATAGAGAATTTGTGTTTATGGTTTAAAAATTTAACCATTTGGTTGAAGATTCATCTCTTGTGTGAAAAATCGAACTATTTTGTTGAAAATGCAATTTTTTGGATTGAGAAATGGGATTTTTAACTTTTGGTTAAATATTCATCTTTATTAGTTCCAAATTCATGTATTCTGTAGAAAATTCGTCTTTTTGGCTTGATAATTTAACAATTTTGTTAAAAAGATATACTTTATGGTTTAAAATTCAACCATTTGGTTGAAAATTGTTTTTTTTTTTTTTTAATTGAAAATTTATCATTTTAGATGAAAATTCCACTATTTAGTTGAAAATTTAGCCTTTTCAATTGAAATTTTAACCAATTGGTTAAAAATCATATATTTTATTGGAAATCAACTTTTTTGGTAGAATTCAACTGTTTTTTATTTGAAATTAAAATCTTTTTTGGTTGTAATATCAAGTTGTACATTTCTTGTTGAAAAAGCATTTTCTTTTCGTTGAAAATTCAACTACCTGATTGAAAATTAATTTTCTTTTTTAAAGATTCAACATTTCAGTTGAAAATAGTTAGTCTTTTTGATTGGAAATTCAATTATTTATTTAAAAATTCATCTATTCTTGAAATCTTTGAAATCTCTTGAAATCTTATAATTTCTTTTGAAATACTATGAATCCCTGAAATCCGTGTAAATCACTAGAGGTCCCCTGAAACTTAATTTCATTTCATTCACTCTTTAAAGTTATTTCGAAATTCGTTGGTATCTCTTGACATTTTTTAAATATCATTGATACCTTGAATACCTTTTTAAAATACTTTGATATTTTTGGAAATCCTACAAAATTCTTTGAAACCCCTTAACAATGTTTAAATCTTGTTAAATTCATTCGTATTTTTTTAAATTCCATAAACTCATTAAAATCCTTTGAAATCCCTTGAAATTGCTATAATCACCTGAATCTTATAAGATCCTTAGAAATCGCACAAAATCGAATAAAATTCCATAAAACGCATATTTAAATCTAGTATACATTTTGAAATTCTTTGAAAAATTATGAAATAGTTGAAATCATCTATAATTCTGTACAAAATCAAAAGCTTTGAATTCAGCTGAAATCTATTAAAAGCCCTTGAATTCTGTTGAAATTTTCTGACAACCAAAATTTCTTCAAATCTTCTCAAACGTTACGAAATCATTTGAAATTTCTTCAGAAATCGTTGTGAAATCCCTATTAATCTTTTAAAATCCCGTATAACATCTTGAAATCTTGAATATCTTTCAAAATTCCTTTTAAAATTAAAAATTTTTTGAAATCCTCTGACATTCCATAATTCCTATGAAATCCATAGGAAACTCTTGATATTCCTCCCTAGAAGTCAGTTAAAATTTCATTCCATTTCATTTACTCTCTAAAGTTTTCTATAAATTCTTATAATTCCTTAAAAACTGTGAAATCCTTTTACGTCCTTGACATGTTTAGGAGTTTTGTAAAAAAACGCTAAAATATTTCAAATCATTCAAATATCTCTTAAAATTTCTTTCAAGATTTTGAAAACTTCGAAATACTCTGAAATCAGATAAAACTGTCTGAAATCTCCTAAAATTCCTTAGACTGTTTAAAATTCTCTGAAATCGCTTGAAATCTTTTAAAATACTCTTAAGGCTTTCAAATTGATTAATCAGTTAAAATCCTTTAAACTCCCTTGGAATCTGTTGAAATCTCGTGTAACTAATAGAAAAACCCTTGGAATATTTTGAAACCTTAAAAATATGGAAAGCTTTGAAACTTCGATTTTTGAAATAGCAGATGTGTTAATTTAATCAATCAGTGAAGAAGTTTAGAAATATTTTGGAAGAAAAAGTAGCTTTAGTATCATTTTTAGAGTTTTGTAGCCGGGGAAATGAGGGGAGGGAAATTAAGGAAAGTGAGCGGAAATTATGGGAGGGGAAGTAGAAGAAGTGAGAGGTACTGGGGAGGGAAATAAGGGGTGGAAAGTAGGGGAAACGAGAGGAGAGGAAGCAGGAGGAGTGGGAAAATGAAGGGAAGTAAGGTAAGTGGGGGAAATGAGATGAGGGGAAGTAAGAGTGTGGGAATAACAAGAAGTGGGGAAAATGAGGGGAGAGTGAGTAGGGGAAGTGAGGGGAGGCTAATTACGTGAAGGGAAGTGACAGAAAATGAGGGGTATAGTGGAAGTGATGGAAAATGAGGGATTTGGAAATGAGTGGAAATGTTTCGTGGGAAAGTGGGGGAAGGGGAGTGTTGACTGGGGAATTGAGGAGAGGGGAAAGTATATGAGGAGAAAGTTTGGGGAAGTGAGGGGAAGCTAATATTAAAGTGTGGGGAGTCGAAGTAGTGGAGGAGAGGGGAAGTAGGGGAATGTAGGGGGAGTAAGAGAAATAAGAGGAAATGAGGAGAGGGGAAAAAGGGGAAATAAGCAGTTAGAAGTAGAGGAAATAAGAGAAAATGAAGGGATAGAACGTGGGGGAAATAAGGTGAGGGAAAGTAGGAAAAGTGAGAGTATAGGAATAAGGAGAAGTGGGGGAAATGGGGGAGAAAAGGTGTAGTGGAAGTGAGGGGAGAGTAAATACGGAAAGTAAGGGAAGAGGAAATTAGGGGTAGAGTGAAAGTGATCGAAAATTAGGGGTTGGGAAATAAGTGAAAATGTGGATTGAGGAAGTAGGGAAAAGGGAGTGTTGGCTCGGGGAGGAAAAAGAGACGATGGTAGATGAGAAAAAAGTTGGAGAATTGAGGGGAAGCTAATATAAAAGTGTGGAGAGTGGAAGTATAGGAAATGAAGGGATGGGACGTAGGAGAAGTAGAGGAAGTGGGGTAGAAGTAGAATAAACAAGGGGAGGGGAGATAGAAGTGAAAGGGAATGAAGAGATGGGAAGTAGGGAAAGTAGTGGAAACAAGGGAAGGGGGTGGGATAAATAAGAGGAGGAGGAGTAGGAGAAGTGGAGAAATGAGGGGTGGAGAGTAGGAAAAGTAGAGGAAATGAAGAGAGGGAAAGAAGAGGAAATAAGCGGTTGGGAAGTAGAGGAAATAAGAGGAAATGAAGGGATGGAAAGTTGGGGAAATAAGGTGAGGTAAAGTAGGAGAAGTGAGAGTAAAGGAATAAGGAGAAGCGGGGGAAATGGGGGAGAGAAGAAGTAGTAGAAGTAAGGGAAGGGTCAATACGGAAAGTAAAGGAAGAGGAAATTAGGGGTAGAATTGAAGTGATCGAAAATGAGGGGTTGAGAAATAAGTGAAAATGTGGATTGGGGAAGTAGGAGAAAGGAAGTGTTGTCTGGGTGAGGGAAAAGAGACGGGAGTAGATGAGAAAAAAGTTGGGAAATTAAGGGGAAGCTAATATAAAAGTGTGGAGAGTGAAAATATAGGAAATGAAGTGATGGGACGTAGGAGAAGTAGGGGAAGTGGGGTAGAAGTAGAATAAATAAGGGGAGTGGGAATGAGAAGTGAGAGGAAATGAAAAGATGGGAAGTAGTGGAAACAAGGGGAGGGGGTAGGATAAATAAGAGGATGGGGAGTAGGAGAAGTGGAGAAATGAGGGGTGGAGAGTAGCGGAAGTAGGGGAAATGAGGTGAAGCGAAGTAGAAGTGAGGGTATGGCAAGAAGGAGAAGTGATGGAAATGAGGGGAGGGGAACTACGGGAAGTGAGATATGAGAAAATAAGAAGTGTAGAGGAAGTGAGGGGAAATGTGGGTTGGGGAAGTAGGACAAGGATAGTGTTGGATGGGGAAGTGAAGAGAGGGGTAAGTAGATGAGCAAGAAGTTGAGGAAATGAGGGGAAGCTAATATGAAAGTATGGAGAGTGGAGGTAGGGAGGAGAGGGCGTGTAGGGAAAATAAGGGGATGGGAAGTAGAGGAAGTGTGAGGAAATGAAGGACTGGGAAGAAGGGACAGCAGATGATATGAGAGGAGGGGGTAGGGTAAAGAAGTGGAGGAGGAGTAGGTGAAGTGGGTAAATGAGAGGAGTATAGTAAGGGAAGTGGGGGAAATGAGGTGAGGGGAAGTGGGGGAATGAGGTGAGTGGAAGTAGAGGGAGTGTGGGGAGAGGATGAAGGATAATTGCGGAAATGAGGGGAGGATGTGGATGAGGAAGAAGTTGGGGAAGTGAGGGGAAGTTAATATTGGAGTATGGAGAGGGGAATGAGGAGAATTTCGGTTGAGTAGGGGAGGGGGAGGTTTGAACGAGATAATTAATGTCTTAATATTTATTTTTTTGAGCCAGTCTAATAGAGAGGTATAAAATCGATGTAATGTGTATGCTTCCCTGAAGGCGCGCATTGCTCCATTGATAATGTCTCGAGTTACGCCACGGCCTATAATTGTATTAGAGAAAAAAGTTGTAACTAAGAAAGGGAGCGATGACATTAACACTGGAATTTGATTACGTGAGAATGATAGCGAACTGCGACTGTATAATTCCCTCATGAGTCACAGATCGACTATAGAATTATTCTTTATTCCTTATATTCTTACCTCTCACCGTCACAGTCTCATTGTTTTATCAAAGTCGTGATCCACGTTTTTTTAAATGCCTCTGTGCACGCGCAATTATTGTCAAGGAGGTGAATAGGCGATAGAACAGAAGTTTATTCCACAAAAATCATTTTGTATAATAAAGGTCACCTTATATTTATATTATACATATTTTCATCGAATTAAATGTTTCCCTTCCAACTTGTACCCTTCAATTAATACAACGAAAATTCACGACAAATCAGTAAGGATTTTCCGAGAAGTTAATTCGAGGGGGAAACAGCTCCCAAAAATGCGGTCCAGCGGAGATGGATTACTCTGAAATTATATCGGATTACCTCTATATACAGAATTACTCGCGATTTCCTGAGATTACTCCCGATTGCATATGATTACTCTGGATTACATACAATTGTGCAATTAATTTTTAACCAAATTTTGAAATTTTAACAAGATAGATGAACTTTCAACCCAGTAGTTGAATCCGCAACTAAAATTATATATCTTCGAACAAAAAATCAATTTTTGACTAGGAAGATTAATTTTTCTCCCAAAGTAGTTGAATTTTTAACCCAAAAAGAAGAATTTAAAAAAAACAGGTGAATTTTCAACCAAAACTCTTTTTCTACAAATTATTAAAATTTTAAAAACGCAGATTAATTTTTAACCAAATAATTGAATTTGAACCAAAAACATCAATGTTCAACCAAGATGATTAATTTTATAACGAAAAAGACGAATTTTCAACAAAATACATGAATATTCAGCCAGATAGTTGAGTTTGTAACTAAAAAAAATAGATTTCAAGCCAAATAGTTGAATTTTTAACTAAAAATGGAATAGTTACGAAAAAGCACGACTTTCCAAGAAAATACATAAATTTTCAACGAAATAGCACAATTTTTAATAAAATAGTTGAACTTTCAACCAACTTGATGAATTTTCAAGCAAGAATCTTAATTTTCTACAAAAAAGAAGAACGAAATTTCAACAAAATACAACCCTCAACCAAAAAAGAATCATTTTTAACCAAACAGTTCCATTTTTAACCAGAAAGAATGAATTTTCAGTCAAATGGTTTAATTTTCAACTAGAAAAAATCAATTTTCATTCAAGATAAATGTTGAACCAAAAGTGAAATAGTTAAAAAAAATTAATTCGCAACCAAAAAAAAAAAATTAATTTCCCACAAAATAGTTCAATTTTTAACCAAATAGTTGAATTTTCAAATAAAATGATATTGATGTCTTCTTTCGTAATCCATCAGAAAATTGAAAAAGGTTTAAAATTAACAAAATGGTAGCAATTTTTCTGAAAAAATTAAAAGTCGATTTTCTCAAAAAACCCAATTTTAAATTTTTCGTCAATTTTTTTTTGAACTTGTACTTTGATAATCGAGATATCTTTTAAGTTTGATGCTTGCTAAATAACTTTTGTGGCCAGGATATTTTTTTTCTTGCAATCGAATTTTCTACTTTTTCTTGGAAAAAATGACAGATCTGAAAAGAAGTTAACATAAAAGTTTGCACATCTAAAAAAGTTATATGAAAAATGTCTCTTGTTCTTTTTCGATATCTTTCATTGTTTACGTCGCTTACGAGAAAAATTCAAAAATTACATTTTTAGGAAAAAAAATTCTCCCGCCCTCAAAAATAGTTCAGCCCGCATGATGGTGACTACAAGCCTTTCTTCTATTAGCAGAAATAAAAAAAATATATATGCGAAAAAATAAAAAGGTGGGGTTTTCCAGAAAATCTTTTTTATTTTTTTTTCTTCCAATTTTGGAGACATGAAAAAAAAATATTTTCCTGAAAAGCCCAATTTTTACATTCTCAACCGAATGAGAAGGTTTTGGTTTTATGTGAAAAATTATAAATTACATAGTTAGAAAAATGTCAAAGCAAAGATCGAGTTCGTTAAGCACTATATGAAAAAAGTCATAATAAAGAAAAACATTGCTTTTTGAAGCCCTGAAAGATTATCATATCAACTTTTCCAATTTTTTCGAAAAATAACAAATTCTAAGTTTGATCCAACAAAAAAAATTCCATTTTGCGTGTTTTTTTTTATTCGTAAAAAACAACATTAAAAATTAAAAAATTAAATTTTTGGACAAACGACACAAGAGACGAAAAAATTGAAAAATAAAAAGTTGTTCAACCAAAAAGTATCTATAAATTTGTTATAAACCCTTGTTAGAAAAATGTATTAAAAATAAAAAAATACCTTTTTGGAAAAAGGACACAAGCTGCAATAACATTTTATTTAACAAAATTTTTCGCCTAAATTATATCTAAAAATTTGTTTAGAACCACATTACGCTAGAATGCGTATTTTTGGTTTAAATCGTAAAAAATAACATTGAAAATAAACGGATTAAATTTATGGAAAATCGAAACAAGTTGCAACCAAATGTTTAATCAAAATTTTTTTCAATAGGATGCGCACTTTTTTTAATCATAAAAAGAAGTACATTTTTTTTTAATATCTGAACAAGCAGCCACAGACCGAGGTACATAAATAAATATAATATAAATTTGATATAATAGAGTTGAACATAATGTAGAAAAGTTCGCATTTTCGACAAAATCGAGTGCGAAGCACGAGATACCTGATAAGAATGTGTTCGTTAAAGCCAAAGGAGCTTTAACTAAAAAGAATTAACAATCACCTCAAACCATTTTTGAGGCCGGGAAAATTTTTTTCCCTCAAAATTTAATTTTTGAATTTTGCTCGTGAACGATGAAAGATATCGCGAAAGAACAGGATTCATTTTTCATACAACTTTTTTAGATGTTCAAAATCCTATGCTAGTATTTTTTCGTATCTGTCATTGTTTCCAAGAAAAAATAGAAAATTCGATTGTAAGAAAAAAGAATTCTCCTGGCCACAAAAGTTATTTAGAAAGCATAAAACTTACAAGATATCTTGATTATCAAAGTACAAGTTGAAAAAAAATTGGTAAAAAATTTAAAGGTGGGTTTTTATTGTATTGCCTAATTTCCTCTGAAAAACAACATATTTAGTATCGAGAGATTCTGCGATTTCAAGTGTAGAACCGTGTCTGATTTAAAATAGATTTTGTCTATCAAAACAGTGGAATTTTCAAGAAAAAAAAAAGATTTTTCACCAAAAGATATAAATTTTGAAACGGAAAAGCCGAATTTTGAACCAAGAAAGAAAGAAAATGTCCACTAAATTGTTGAATTTTCAAGACAAAAAGACGAATTTTATATAAAACATGTAGTTGCATTTTCGAACCGAAAATATGAATTTATAACAAAAAAGTTACTTTTCAACCAAATAGTTGAACTTTCCATCCAAAATAGTTGAATCTTCAACAAAATACATGAATTTTCAACCAAAATAGGTGAATTCTCAATGAAAAGTGTAATAGTTGATATAATTCAAATTTCAACCAAAAAATATTTTAATTTGAAATCAATCACAGTTGAAATCAACAAAAAGTGGTTAATTGTCTACCCATAACTGACACATAAACCTCTCTTAATAGGAGATATACAAAAAACACAACACGACTTCAAAGGAACTGAAATTAAAGTTCCAATTAAGTTGCTGCAAAAATTGCAATTGAGTTACGTTACAAGTTACTTTTTGAAATAGTAACGAAGTTGTCTAAAAGTTACGAATAACGTAACTTTTCAGTAAATTAGTTACTTGTAACAAGTTAGTAACTTGATCCGCGCGCATCTTAATATATTGTATAAATATATAAATAAATATAAATATATATAATATATATTCTTAATATATCTTAATATATAATATATATATCTTAATATATTGCGCATCTTTTACATCCAATTATTTTATTTGGAAATAAAGTTCAATAAAATACCATGAAATTAATGTTATTTACTTTAATAACTTTTATATGTACACGGCTTCGTATTCTTAGTAGATTCCGTTGAATAAATTGAGCGTATTCATTTAAAAATAGCCAAACTTGGAATTTGTTTATGAAAATCGTATAAAGAATAAATAGTTCTTAATTTACAAAACATAATAGCAAAGAGTCATCGGAAATACATTCTTAGTTACTTGCGTGGACAAGTTGAGCATATTCATTGAAAAATAGCCAAACTCGGAATTTCCTTATGAAAATCGTTTAAAGAATAAATAGTTCTTAATTTACAAAGCATAATAGCAAAGAATCATCGTAAAGACTCTTAATTTACAAAGCATGATAGCAAAGAATCATCGGAAAGACATTCTTAGTTACTTGCGTGGACAAGTTGAGCATATTCATTGAAAAATAGCCAAACTCGAAATTTTCTTATGAAAATCGTTAAAAGAATAAACAATTCTTGTTAATTTACAAAAGCGTAATAGCAAAGAGTCATCGGATCGGAAATACATTCTTAGTTACTTCCGTGGAAAAGTTGAGCCTATTCATTGAAAAATAGCCAAACTCGAAATTTGTTTTTGAAAATCGTATGAAGAATAAATAGTTCTTGTTAATTAACAAAGCGTCATAGCAAGGAGTCATCGGAAAGACATTCTAAGTTAATTCTGTGAAAAATTTGAGCCTATTTCTTGAAAAATAGACAAAGTGTGTTACCTAAAGTAACCTACCCAACACTGCTGCATATATTTAATATGCTTGAACTAAAAGTGAAGCGAATTAAATTTGTGAATGAATTCGAGTAGAAGTAGAGGTAGAGCTTATGCGGATGGATCTCTTTTAACTCCCCGAGAGCTGAGCTAAAGGATGTGCAACATCCTGCAGGCACGATTATTCCTTTTGTAAATGGAAATGGAAGTCGTGTCGAGCAGCTGCCCGGACGAGGAAGAGGTTGCTAATCGGGATGCAGATGGATGGTATACTTATATACTACTATACTATAGGTATAGAGACTATAGAGACTATAGAGGAGGAAAACCGTATGCACATTGCACATTTCACACCACACCCGTGGCAAAGCACGAGTCGAGATCTGACTCACAAGCTGCTGAAAATGCTCAAAAATCTTCCTTCCTTCCCTCCATCTTTCCTTCTCACTCGACTCGTTAAAATACTAATGTAACGTGAGTGGGAAGGCAACACATTGCGGTGCAACCGGTGTCGAACAGTGCAACAGGATGCAAGTGGGCCGCGCGTGGCACATTATCTTCGGTCTGGTCTTGAGTCTGAGTATCGGGACCTTCGATTTATGGCTCATGGTCCCAGTCCCAACGAGACTTTAAATCTCCTTCTTGATTTATTCTCACATGGGACACTATTATGTGGTTCACTTCCTTTTAAACTTTAAAGGGAGCTGACACATTGCGTCGAGAAAAACAGATATTGCTCAGAAAAAAAGAAGTAAAAAACACGGAGAGAAATGGATGTTCACACGTAAAATCTAGATATTTATGGTTAACATATTTTATGTTCAACTATAAGAGATAATCGTAATTTCCCCACATGTTAACGTACTATACGAAACAGTGAATATATGCTTCATGAAGTGAACAACATATGTCGACAGCATCTTGCACGAAATTTTCTATAAGCTTTATCAAGTGGCCGATAGAGGTATGGCGTTTTCCTGTACTCGGAGAACGACTTTAACATCTTGGATGTTTCAGTCTAACATCTCGGAAGTTTCCGTTTAGCATACAATTATTTGTATGTCTAATAGCTCAAAAAGATAGCAGATGTTAACTTATCTTAGTCAATTTTATTTAGTGATTTTTGACTCACAACCCTCCTGTTTTTAAATACAAAATATAAATGTAATTTTATATAAACTTCAATCGAACAATGATTACTGTGTTAATACTATTTGATACTAGTAGCAGAGAATACTTTTAATTAACTTCTTCATATTACGCAGGCATGATTTACGCGTTTTATCAGCGCCTTTTTAGTTCTGAAAGCAGCCGTTTATACAACAGGAGTGAATGTGCATGCGCGCAGTACAATAATGAGTCCATAATACTTCCTAGGAGTATTATGAGCTCATAATTTTACTGCGCGCATGCGCAGTCGGCCGAGTACGATTATAGCCGCGCCAAACTAACTTCAAATTTCAGATGTGATAAACTTGTAAATCATACATTTGTTACATAAAGTACCGTGTGTACCAAGGAGTGAAACGTCTTTTTATCTGAGCGTGAGTTTGCAATAACGAGGCGTAGTCGAGCGGTACACAATATACTATTACACTTTTTTTTTTTATTTGAAAACATTGATTTAATTTAAAGATTAACTTAGACCGCTGATTAACTTAACGGATTAGGGGCGTTTTTTGCTTGATTTTGAACTGAATTAATAGAACTCAATAAAGAAATCCAACTATTCTTAGTTGAAAGGGTTTTTCTTTTAATCTACCATTATATTTTTGTTTCAGAATTCATCTCGTTTGGTTAAAAATTCTATTTGGTTGACAATTTAATTATTTTGTTGAAAATGCAAATATTTTGTTTAAAATTCGTCCTTTTTGGTAAAAAATTCCACTTCTTAGTTGAAAGTTGAACTACTTTGTTAAAAATTAATTTTTTTGGTTGAAAGTTGATCTTATTATTGTCCTATTAGAACAAACCGCTTTCGGGTTGAACTATTTTGTTGAAAGTTAATTTTTTAACTGAATATTTACCTATTCCATTTTTGGTTGAACATTTTTTTTCTTCATTATAAAATTCAACTATTTGGTTCAAAATTCAAGTACATGGTAGAAAATTCATGTCTTTGTTTGATAATTCGTCTTTTATATTCGAAAAATTAATTTATTCATTCATTCCCTTTCCATCTTTTTCGTTGACAATGTAACTATTTTGCTAAAAATTAGTTGTTTTTTTTTTGTTGAGAATTAATTTTCTTCACTGAAAATGTTAGTATTCTATTTTCTATTAAAAATTGATCATTTCTAGTAAAAAATTCATGTATTTGTTGAAAATTCATCTTTTTTGGTAGAAAATCACTTTTCGGTTGAAAATGTATCCCTTTTGGTTAAAAAGGCAGCTACTTACTTGAAAATACAACCATTTGGTAGAAAACTCATATTTTTTATTAAAAATCAAACCATTTATATGAAAATCGAAATACTCTGTTGAAAATTCGTTTTTTTGGTTAACATTTTTTTCATTTGAAAATGTAGCTATTCCATTTTTGGTTCAAAATTTTTCTTTATAAGTTGAAAATTTAACTATTTGGTAGAAAATTCATGTACTTTGTTGAAAACTCCTCTATTTGGGTATAAATTAATCTTGATTGCTGAAAATTCATCATTTTTGATCAGAATTCAAGTATTATGTTAAAAATTCACCTTTTTCAGTTAAATTCAACAGGTTTAAAAATCGTTTTTTTTTTGTTATTAGTTTTTTGAACTGAAGATTTAACGATTCCATTGTACGCTGAAAATTAATCTTTTTTAGTACAAATTTCAACTATTTGGTTGAAAATTCATCTTTCTTGATTGAAAATTAACTTTCATGTTGAAAATTCAACTTTTTCGGTTTAAAAGTAAAATTTTTTCTAAAACATTTGACTTTTTAGCTTGAAAACTTAACTATTTTGTTGAAAATTAATTTTTTTTTGGTTGAAAATTAATCTTGTTTGTTGAAAATTCTTCTGTTTGGTTTTGAGGATTCAGCTATTTTGTTAAAAATTCGTCTTTTTCATTGAATTCAACTAGTTGATAAATCGTTCCTTTTTTTTTGTTGAAAATTAGTTTTTTAACTGCATATTTAACTGTTCCATTTTTGTTAGAAAACTGATCTTCTTCAGTTCAAAATTCAACTATTTGGTTGGAAATTCATGTATTTTGTTGAACATTCGTCCTTTGGTATAAAATTAATTTTCTTCGATGAAAAATCATCTGCTGGGCTAAAAATGAACTTTTTTGTCGAAAATTCAACTATTTTAAAATAATTTTAATTAACATGAAAAATGAAAATATTTCGATTTTCGTGTCGTGGAAGAACTTTGTAACAGTTTGAATACTTATAAAAATTTGCCATTGTGTAATTTTTGAAATTTTAAACGGTATATTTTCTATTAGATGTTATAATATTGTTAATAATATTTCTTTTGCCAAAAAAAATATACCAAATGAATTAAAATTAACTAGGATATTAGAGAATAGGTTAAATATATTAAATTGGTTTGACTTTCTCAGATTATTATTATTTTTAAGTTAATACAAATCTTTATGATAAAAAACAGCCTAGCAGGAGTTTCATAAATAATTAAACTACATTATAAAACTCAAATTCACTCGATATAAAATTCTAAAAAAAGCAAAAACACTTAAATACCGAAAAAACTAATTTTTACTTTCAGTCTTGCAAAACTTATTTTAGTGACTTGTAAATAATTAAAAATTCTTTGATTTTTAAATTGACTTGTCCTTTAAAAAAAATTGTGCAACTATTTTTTATGCCAAAAATCATATTCCTATTACGAACGTTTGAATGTGAAATACCTCAGGTCTGAAGCTTCTAATATAAAATCCTTTATTAATTTTAAAGACATTAATGTTGTGGTTACTTCTTATTATTTTAATTTAAAACCTACAATATGAAATAGTACAATTTGAATTTGGTCAAATTTAAACGTTTAAATTATAGTGCTTGTGTGCTTCAAACAATTAATCGATTTAAAAATTTCGAACTAATAAAAACGGTTAAATCATCGATTTTTTAATCGAATAAGTTCATCAAAATAAATTATGGGTCAAAGAATTAATAACCTGAAGTGTAAAAATGATGAAATATTGTATGAGTATTATTGCGATCGTCTCCGCACTTCAAGTGATTAATTCATTAATTGTAATTATTTAATTGATTTTAATTAAATTCGATAATATTTCAACTAACAAAGATAAATTTTTAATCAAATAGTTAAATTTTCAACTGAAAAAGATAAATTTTAAAAATATTCAAAGCCTTATTTATTAAGGAAATTATAGACTATTATAGTTAAAACATTTTAAATTTGTAAATGTTCAATATTGAATAAAACATGATTTTGATCATAAACATTTATTACAAGGTAATTCTAACCGAAAAAATTGTGTCCTGGATTAAACTTTACAATAGAAAATAAAATCAAAAAGTTAGGGAATAAAAAATACGGATTGAACAGCAGTCATGACCTCGAACGAGGTCGAGTCTCGAAGAAATTGCGAAACCGAGTAATGGTAAAATGAAACCAAGCAGCAACATCCGTTAACCATGACATCCGTATGATTATATTTTCAGTCACGAATTTGTTATCAGTATCATGAATGGTCAGCCGACACATTTTTTCAACAGGTCTACACTAAAAATTAAATTAGAAAATTTTTGAATCTCCATTAGTAAATTTTTATTCTAAATGATAAGAAAAAAATTATTATGAATGAGAAGAATCAAAACTTGCAAGGTTAAATTATTTTGGCACTGACTTGTATAACGTAATTTTCTGTAACGGTAGACAGAATTATTTAAAATTTTGAAATTTACACTGAAGAAAGTATTAATTTTCTTCTACCTTAAATTGAGCCTATTTTTAGTCGAATACGCGCAGAAAAAGAGACTAATATGTTTATACATTTTTTTGTTCCACCATAACTTTTGATAGAATTGACCTATTTGCATGAATTTTTTTAATGCAGGTAATGACAGAGTGACAGAGGCATATGGTGATTAGCACCTGTGAAACATCGTCAAGTACAGAGACGAAGATGTTACATCAAAAATTCATTTTTTTCCACCTGTATTGGATATCTAGGTCAATTATTAAATAATTTACATAAAATAACGCTTATTCATGTATTTTCATGGGCTGATTACGAATATGGCCATGAGAATACTCGAAAAATTAATCTTGAAGATCACAATTTGCCAAAAATGCTTTTTTAAATAATGTTACGTTTTTCCATTATTTTTTTAAAACTATATATTGATGTAGATACGCTGATTACGAATAAGGCCTTGGAAATACATGAAAATGTCACTGTCAAGATCAAAAGTTGAAAAATGATCTAATTTTCAATATTCAAACAAACACCTGTTTATAGCTTCTCATACCCCAATTCGAAAAAATATGCCTTTCAATTATATTTGACCCCATTTCCAGTTTTTTTTTCTAATCAAAGTACTTATAGTTGACCATACCCTAACTCGGCCAAATCTACCTCTCAATTATATTTGACCCGATTGCCAGTTTTTTTCAATCAAATCGTTTACTGTTGGTCATACCCCAACTCGGCAAAATCTGCCTCGAGATCTGCCTCTCAATTATATTTGACTCGATTTCCAGTATTAAAAAAAAAACAGCTGTTTATAAATGACCATACCCCAACTCGGCAAAATCTACCTCTTAATTATATTTGACCCCATTTCTAGTTTTTTTTTTTTTAATCCAGCCGTTTATAATTTTCCTTATCCTAACTCGGTAAAATCTACTTCTCAATTATATTTGACCCAATTTCCAGTTTTTTTTAAATCCAATCGTTTATTGTTGGCCATACCCCAACTCGGCAATATCTGCCTCTTGATTATATTTGACCCCGTTTTCAGTATTTAAAATAAAACCACCCGGTTATACCTGTCCATACCCCAACACGGCAAAATCTACCTCTCAATTATATTTTACCTCATTTCCAGTTTTTTTTCTAATCAAAGCGCTTATAGTTAGCCATACCCTAACTCGGCAAAATCAACTTTTCAATTATATTTGATTCCATTTCAGTATTTAAAAAAAAAAGACTCGTTTATACATGGCCATACCCCAACTCTCCAAAATCTACTTCTTAATTATATTTGACCCAATTTCTAGTTTTTTTTTATCCAACCGTTTATTGTTGGCCATACCCTAACTCGGCAATATCTGCGTCCCGATTATATTTGACCCCATTTTCAGTATTTAAAATAAAACCCCCCGTTTATACCTGCCCATACCCCAACACGGCAAAATCTACCTCTCAATTGTATGTAACCCCATTTCCAGTTTTTTTCTAATCAAAGAGCTTATAGTTGGCCATACCATAACTCGGTAAAATCAACTTTTCAATTATATTTGATCCCATTTCAGTATTAAAAAAAGACTCGCTTATACATGGCCATACCCCAACTCTTCAAAATCTACTTCTCAATTATATTTGACCCCATTTCAATTTTTTCTTCCCCATCCAACCGTTTATTGTTGGCCATACCCCAACTCGGCAATATCTGCCTCCCGATTATTATATTTAACCCCATTTTCAGTATTTAAAATAAAACCACCCGTTTATACCTGTCCATACCCCAACACGGCAAAATCTACCTCTCAATTATATTTGACCCCATTTCCAGTTTTTTTTTCTCTGATGAAAGTGCTTATCGATGACCATGCCTCAACTCGGTAACATTTGCTTCTCGATTATATAAAACCCCATTTCCAGTATTTAAAATAAATCCACCCGTTTATAGTTGTCCATACCCCAACTTGGCAAAATCTACCTCTCAATTATATTTGACCCCATTTCCATTTATTTTCTCTAATTAAAGCGTTTATCGATTGCCATACCTCAACTCGGCAATATCTGCCTCTCGATTATATTTGACCCCATTTCCAGTATTCAAAATAAATCCATCCGTTTATAGTTGTCTATACCCCAACTCGGCAAAATCTACCTCTCCATTATATTTGATCCCATTTCCAGTTTTTTTTTCTAATCAAAGTTCTTATAATTGGCTATACCCTAACTCGGCCAAATCTACCTTTCAACTATTTTTGACCCGATTTCCAGTTTTTTTTAAAATCCAATCGTTCATTGTTTGTCATACCCAAATTCTGGCAAAATCAGCCTCTCAATTATATTTGACTTGATTTTCAATATTAAAAAAAACATCCGTTTATAGATGACCATACTCCAACTCGGCAAAATCTACCTCTTAATTATATTTGACGCCATTTATATATTTTTTTAATCCAGCCGTATTTTAGAACAACCATCCGTGCATAGCTGGCCACACCATAACTTGGTGATGTATTTTGATATACTTTTTACTAATATATGGTCGTGAAATTATCATTGTTAGGTCAATTATTTTTAGCATTATTGTAAAATTTATTTATAATTATAAGATCTATTATAATATAATAGATGATCTTTAATAAAAAAATACTAATATATTTATTACAATAATTTTATTAAATGAATACTAAAATTAATTATCTTAAGTATATCTATGCTTTCAATTAATGATAACGATGGCCTCTAATAAAAAATCAAATCTCTAATTACACTGTAAAAACTAGAGATCTCTTTTTTTATGCTATCATTTTTTTCGTGTCCTGTATTCGAATATAATAACTTCAATTCATACCGTTATTTCCAATGTAAAACAAATGGATCTGGGTTCCCATCAGTGGTATCATTTTAGTACCACTCGAGACTGTTTTTTCTGAGTCCTATTGTAATACCTGACACCAGCCCTAAAATAATACTTTGTTTTTACATAGGTATCTCCTATACTTTTCATACAAATGATAATAAAAAAAGAACAAATAAAAGAAAAAAAGGAAGGCGATAACATTTTTTAAAAATAAATTCACTGAAGGGTGTAAAATAAACAAATTTAAACAATTGAATACGTCAGTAACTCTAAGTTATAAAACAAGAATGTACAAGAATGGCCCAAAATGGCCATTATTCAATTTATTTATATTGTATTATTATATTTTATGCATTACATATAGTATATCATATTATAATTATTTTCGTGCAAAGGTGATTTGCGCGAAAAAAATGTGAAAGAAAATTTTGAGTTCACCTTTACATGGCCTTAAAGCCAAATTAAAGCCCATTTTTTATGTGCAATAATTTCCCAATTATTTTAGGCGTCATTAACGAAATTTAAATATATGATAGCTTTAGTTTAAAGATATAATCGTAATTGCTCATTGAAAAGAGACGATTTCCGGTGTAGTTGGGAGAAAATTCCGCTTGAACGCGCTTCCTATTCACGTCTTAAATTATTACGGGACAGGCCGACATTTTTCAGCATGACTAACTTTTTTATATTGAGGGATGGTCGACCACTTCTTATGTATGACTACAAAAATGGATATGCTAGAAGGTTCTTGTCAAGTCAATTGTGATACACTTCACGGAAACTTACCCGGTCTTTGAAATTAAAACCACATGAATGCGTCTCATACTAAACTAAAAACTTACACTTCTTGAGATAAAAAGTGACAAATTTATCTAAAATGAAAGAAAAGCAAGGAAAATATTTGTTAAAATTTATAAAAATTCATATTTTAACTTCAGAATTATTACCTTTTTTTTTACCATACATAGGCCATCAAAGCGTTAATTTTTTTTTAAATACCAATTTTCGACGAAAAATACTAAACATAAAATAACCAAGAAATTATTCAAGATTGTAATCAAATAACCTATTCCTAGTGAAAAATGTTAACATAACCTAAAGTTGTCCCAAACCTGTAATTCTGCTTATTAATCTACATATATTGATATTTCCAGTCGAAATCGCAAAACTGGCCTAAAATTGTTCAAAAATTTGTTATGATATATGATCAATTTAACTACTCTGAATGATAATTTGAAAAATAAAATAACTATTTTTGTTTAAAGTAAAGGTTTCTGGTAAAAAACGTTACCATTTTGACTGATTAAAATAATGCAGATTTAACTACTAACGAATCAGTGAAAAGTTACTTTTCAAACCAGTAAATTTAACGCGCTGATGAAAACAGTTATTTTATATGATCTAAACTGTAACTTTTATTGATTAAATTAGTAATTCCGTCAGCAATATTGACTGAATCATCTGTTAAAAAATTGTTTTGTCAGCAGAAATGATTAATTTTTCAGTCAAACCATGCTTAATCAATTTAATCAGTCAAATTTTGACTTATTTAAGTTTAGACTCTCAATCTTGTTTGATATATACATCGATATTTCTGGTGAAAATGTTAGATTAAACCAACAATTTTTTTTCAACTAAGAATACTGATTTCCGGTGTAAAAGGCCAACATAACCTAAAACTGTCAAAAAATTGTGAATCTTCTTTGAAATATATTTTTGATTTAAAAATACAGTTAAAAGATTCTAAACCTTGTTCAAATGATGATTTTTGTTTGGAAATAACAATTTTCGATGTAAATGCCAACGTAACCTAAAACTGTTAAAAATTATAATGATTTTTTATTAAAAATTTCAATTTCCGCCGAAAAACACTGACAAAAGCCAGCTTCAGCCAGTTCCAGCTCGTAAATTTTATTATTTTAAGTAAAACTCGTTGGATTTAAATCTAATGAATTTTGTTTGAAAATGCCGGGTTTTAGTATAAAACTCTAACGTAACCTAAAATTGTTATAAAAGTATGAATCTTTAAAATCTAATGATTTTTGTTCAAAAATGGCAATTTCCGTTAAAAGACACTAACAAAGCCGAAAAACGTAAATTGCTGAAAAAATGTTAATCTTTGAAATATGTAATAAATTTTTAATAAAAATAACCATTCCCAACATGAAATGAAACGTTAACAGAACCTAAAATTATCGAAAATTGGGAATCTTGATAAAGATTTTTGGTAAGAAGTGCTGATTTCCGGTGAAAAAAAAATTAATACAACCTAACATTTTTAGAGATTTTGAGTTTTATTATCAAAAGGGATTATTTGTAGATTTAATATAAAAACTTTCATTTTAAATATAAACCACTTCAAGTAATGAAAAGGCAATCAATTTTTTTAACGTTTTAATTCTGACATACTTTCCCATATCCAATCATCGACCTTTGAATTAAAATGTTTTTAAATTGAAAACAAGTTTTTAGTTATTTTTTAAAACAAGCTTTTATGAAAATATTGAGAAAAAAAAATCACTCTTGAAAGGGGATTTTAATAATAATATAACAATAATAAGGTGACTAAAAATATATGTGTGAAGCTCAAATATTGAAATTTCTCTTATAAATGTTATCTTGAATACTTACGCACCACGATTTTATTTTTAGTCAAATTTCGGTTGAACATTCAACTATTTGGTTCAAAATTAATTTTTTTGGGTTGAAGATTAAGCATTTTAGTTAAAAATTCATTTCTTCGTTCAAAAATGTCACTATTTTGTTGAAACTTTTTTTTTTTTTTATTGTGAATGAATTTTTTGACTGAAAATGTAGCTATACCATTTTTACTAGTAAATTGGCCTTTTTCAGTTGAAAATTCACTTATTTTGTTAAAAAATCGACTTTTTTGGGTTAAAAATTTAATTATTTTGGTAAAAAATGCATCTTTTTGGGTTCTGAATTATACCTTTTTCTTAAAAATTCATCGTTTTCATCTTGAAAACTCAACATTTTAGATGAGATTTTTTCCTGTATTAACTGAAAAATCTTTTTTGGTTGAAAACTGAACTTTTTTGCTGAAAATTCCTCTTTTAGGTTGAAAAATTAGTCTGTTTTGGTTGAGAATTCAAATAATTTGTTGAAAAATCTTAACTTTAATTTAAAAGTTTTTTATTGAAAATGAAAATATTTGTTAGTGGAAATATCAATTATTACACTTTTTCTTAAGAATTCATTTTTTTATCGAAGATTCATCACTTTGCTGAAAACTTATCTATTTTATTGAAAATTCCCTTTTCCTTTTCACTAAATTCACTAAAGTGTTTAAAATATATTTAGAAACAAATGTTTTTTACATT
>JAABKJ010000755.1:72909389-73049879 GCA_011634705.1 Andricus grossulariae
GATTCATCACTTTGCTGAAAGCTTAACTATTTTATTGAAAATTCCCTTTTCCTTGTCTTAAAATCAATTATTTGAATTGTAAATGTAATTCTTCCATTTTTGGTTATAAATTTATCTTTTTGATTTCAAAACTCGACTCGAATGATTCCTTATAAAATTCTCTATGACTTATGTCACTAAAGTGTTTAAAATATATTTAGAAACAAATGTTTTTTACATTAAAATTATTAATCGCTCAGGTGTAAGGTTGTTTTTCTTACTAAAAGAAAAATTTAGAACTGGCAGGGAAAATTAGCAATTTATTGGTTGCGGAAAAGTCAAGGAAAATCAGGGAATTTCGAAATTCGGATTTTCTAGCAATCCTGTTATTGCAAATTTGATTACTCGATACCGCTAAATTTGGATTTAAAAAAATTTGATTAATTTCATTCATGGATTGAATGGTAAACAAATTATTTAAAAATTTCAGCATTCATTCCTTCAATTTTTTCAAATTACCCAATCTGCAATAGCATCAGGAGAAGAAGCCAGTTGATGTAAAATTGAAACCACAAATAAAATCAAGTAACTAGTCACAAATTAAAATTAAAATTTTAGTAATCTTTATACATTGTTTTTATTTTGAGAATTTTCGACATCATTTTTTAGCGCATAACGAAAATTTTATGTAATATTTTATGAATTTCCACAACTTTCGTTATAAGTTGGAAAAAATATAATATATATTGTATTTTAGGGTGAGTCGAAAATAACAAAATCTGAGATTCGAAATCGCTATAATGCAAAAACGTAGCTTATTGAGATCCTAAAAAAGTATAAACAATTTAGAATCGACAGACATGCAGCTAGGTTGTCAATGCTCAAAAAAGTATTCACAAATTTCTTGCTTGCAAAGTTTTTAAATTTTCCTGAGTTTTAATTTTTTTACAAACTTGAAGGTCAAAAAAGTCTTCTCAATTTTTTCCGGATATTTATCAATTATTTCCTAAGAGATAATATATTTTTAATTCAGCCCTGTTTTCGGAAAAAAATTTTAATCCCTTTATAAATAGGAGAAGAATTTTTTCGAGTACCTGAAAACTTTCTGGTGAGAAAAATGCACTAGAAAAAAAATTACCAAGACCCAGGAATCGAAATTGGAAATGCAGCAAATTAAACAAAATTTGATTTTGGTATTGAATGAAATTATCTTTATAACTTGTGGTTTAAACATTTTGATGAGCATGTGTGGGGGTTTATGGCACAAAAATACACTAGAAAAAACAATCGAAAAAATCCAGGAGTCGAAATTAGAAGTACAACAAATTTTCAAAATTTGGTATTTAATAGAATTATTTTCTTCACTAGTGGTTTTATAATTTTTTGAGCATTTGGAGAATATTCAAGCACAGAAATACAGTAGTAAAAATATTGACTGTAATTCCAACACATACTAAATTGGTAATTTTGGAAATTTTCTATAATTCTAATTTCGACTTCTGGATGTCATCGATATTTTTATAGTGTATTTCTATACTAAAAAAGTTCACACATGCTCAGAAAAATGTGTAACCCACAAGTTATGAAGATAATCTCATTAAATGCCAAAATCCAAAATTTAAAAATTTGCTATATTTCCAATTTTGATTGCTGAGTATTGGCGATTTTCATCATAGTGTATATAGGTCAATGTAAAATAGAGGTGAATTAAATGGGAATTATCTCTTAGAAAATAATGAAATAAAATCTGAAAAATATGGGAAGACTTTTTTGACTAGACTTTTCTAATTGCTTGAATTTAAATATTGAAAATGTGAAAATATACCGTTTGCAATGCTTATTGCAATCCAACGAATCACTTTCTCACTTTTAGTCGTTTCTCTTGTAAGTCGATCACTGCTTTCAGCTTTCGTTTAAAAATCAATCTTTAATTCAACGCATTTTAAATTCAATGATTTCAGCTGTGTTTACATTTAAGTATACAAATTTTTTTCGTTAAAAATTTAAATTTTTTAAGATATTTTACTTATTTTTCACAGTGGTAATTTATGACATTTAGAATTGAATAATTGTTGGTAGAAACATGAAAAAATAGACTAATTTCAAATTTATAACGTTTGTATTATGAATTGAACCACTTCACCCTTGTTTGGCACAGTGGGTCGTATACGACCCAGACTTTTTAAATGACCCCAGACTCCTTTCAACTTTATGCAATTTCAACCATTTTTTTGTTTATTTAAATTTAATAGCTATATAACCGATATGATCTTTTAAAATAAGTATTAAAAAAATATAAACAAATTTTCAAGTAAAAATATTTAATACTTTGTTATTCGTAACAATTTTTTCACGCTGGGGTCGTCGACGACCCCATGTGCCAAGTACGTTACTCCAGGGAGATGTGCCAAACAAGAGTTAAACCCATGAGCTTTTTTTAACTTTTTTAAAACTTTTTTTCAAACACTTTTTTGTGTAAGAAGCAAAATTATTATAAATATTCTTCCGTATACGATCGAAAAATGGAAAATTTATACACCAGAAGTTGCAAAAAGTAAGGTGTTTTTTATGATACGATGTTCTTCAAATGATCAGTCGCTATTTTTTTTCAAAATTTCAAAAATATTTAAAACCTTAATTATTAAGGCTATTTTAGACTATTATAGCTGAGACATGTTAAATTTGTGGTATCCAGCATATTGAATAATTAAAAATTTAAAGCTATTTAAATATGAAAGAATTTTTAATCGAAAGTGTTTAATGATTTTAGATTGAAGTTGCAGAATCAGAAATGAATGTCTTTTAATACTTGAATCATAAGTTCAAAAAGATCAAAATCGTATAAATTCAGTTGAATTTGAAAATAGAAATATTGAAAATTTGAAGTGCTTGAAATAATTCAACAAATGCTCAGTTTCAAAAACTGTATAAAAGGGTGCTTTTTCAAGTTTTATTTATTTTTGAATAATTTATCATCCCACAAATTATTCCTTCTGGTGAGAAAATAACACCTGATTTTTGCAAAAAGTAAAACAATATTTATTTAGTGTTCGCTTAAGGTACTTCTTATAATATCTTTTGAACGATATATAGTAGGGAGAATCGAGTACGAAAAAAATGCCAAAAAAGTACAGCGTAAACGAAAATTCTACTCGCTATTATTAGAAAATTACGCGTTATTACGCATTATTGCGCGCTATAAAGCGTTATTATGCATTATTATGCGATTATTACGCGAGAACTGTACGGAGTAATACGCGAGTGAATATACTAGGGTGGTCCAAAAATGCAATGGAAATTTTTTTGTCGAATTTTCACGCCCGGAAATTCGTTTGAATTCACCAAAAAATATATCCATTTTTTTTTGAAAACAAATTATATTTAGAGGCGGCGCAGGTCCCATTAAGTTTAACACATATTTCCCATAAGAAAAAAGACGTTTTTGTAAATTTTATTCAGAATCGTCAATATTAGCCCCCATAAGTCTATTTGATAGGGTCCCAAAAAAAAAACCATCAGTGAAAAAATGGGTTTTGCGAGTTTTTAGGGCTAATTATGAGTTTTTCTGCAGTTTTTAATTGCAAGTTGTTTGTAATACATAAAATACTTCTTTATTGTGATAATTATATGTTTAAATAAATTGTTTGAACAATTTATTATTGTTTTTAGCAGTTTTCTCTTAAAATGGAGATGGAAAGTCGCCGTTTTTTTAAAAATGTTCCACTTTTTGTGCAATTTTTAATTAGAGTGAGGTAATAGTTCATTATTGTTAACATACATACTTGTTTAAACCTGGTGTTATTGTTCATAACTATCTTCTCTTAGATAAGTGCTAGAATGTTGCAGTTTTCTCTGAAATGTTTAACTTTGTTTTGCCTTTTTAGTTATCAACAAATAATAAATAAACATTAGAGAGAAACGTATTTTAAAAAATCTCTTTCTTTTTCGTGCATATATTTTGCTGGAGGGGGGCTGATATCAAAATATGTGCAATTTCAAATTTTTTATTGACGCTTTGCAATAAGCATCGTGTTGTAATTCAAAACAAAACTTTTTCAAGTCATTTACAGACCTAGTCCTCCCACCTACTCCTAATTATTCAGTTCTTTGGTTTTGTCTCTTGTGTAAGATAGCTTTTTTGTTTATATTAATTTTCCTTAAACGTAGGGAAAATAGCAAAAATAATTCACTCAAGAAAACACAATACACCGAACTCCTTGTTTCAGTCCAGTTTCGGGGTTTGCCTGCAAATAACCTTGGCCAAAAGTCCGGGTGATCCAAACGTAAACAGTCAGGGCCGCCTGAACCGTTTCCACTTGGAATGCATAATATTGCGCAATATACTCGACTCAATACTTGTGCACCGCGCGTGTACTCTTCAAAAAATGATCTTGTTGAGGTTCACTTATTATTTCTTCATAACTCAAAAGTTAAATCAAAACTAAATATTTCAGGAAAAATATAACTTTCTAGCATTACTCTAAGTCTAAGAGAAGATATTTATGAAAAATAATCAATTGCTTGAGTAAGCATGTTTTTTAACTTGCATTACTTGTTACCTTACGCAACTTTTTAGCAGCTTGAGAACTTATCTAAGAGAAGATAGTCAAAAACAATAATAAATTATTTGAACAACTATGTTTGTTAACTTGCATTATTTATCACCTTACCTACTAATTAAAAAATGGGTAAAAAGGTTAACATTTCAGAAGAAACCGCAACTATCTAGAATTAATAAAAAAGAAGATAGTTATAAACAATAATGATTTGCTTAAACAAATATTTTCGCTAAATTGAATTAATCATTAACTCACTCTAGGTTAAAAGGAGACAAATAGTTGTGAATTTTAGAAAAAACCGCAACTTTCTAGCATTATTCAAATGGAATATTATAAACAATAATAATACATTTTTTAAACAATTAGTTTTGTTAACTTTAATTAATTATTAAACTCACTCCAATCAAAAATTTGATATAAAGTGGAATTTTTTTTCAAACTGCAATTTTCTAGCATTATTTTAAGAGCATATTATTAAAATGATAATTAATAGTTTCAACAATTATATTTGTCAACATTAATTAAGTCTTACCTTACTCTTATTAAAAATTGAACGAAAAGTGGAAATTTTTTGAAAAACCTCTAATTATCAGTATAAAGTAGTATTTTATGTATTGCAACATTTTGCATTTCGAAAAACGCAAAAAAATCATAATTAGCGCAAAAACCTTGCAAAATCCATTTTTTCACTTATGGGTTTTTTGGGACCCAATCAAACAGTCTTATGGGAATGATATTTAAAAAGTGATATTTCATTCGTATTCTATGGCTATTTGTAAAGCGAAATGTTAAGTTTCAACTCGATTCAGCTAATATTGACGATGCTGAATAAAATGTTCAAAATCGTCTTTTTTTCTTATGGGGAATACGTGTTAAACTTCATGGAGCTTGAGCCACCTCTAGGGGAGCGGCGCACATAAAGGAAAATGCACGATTAAAATTCAAATATAAAGTAAAAGATTGTAATAAAATATATTTTGTTTAACTATCCAACCGAGCAATTCACGCCTACCCCGAAAGGGAAACGGCTTAATGATATAATAATAATAATAATAATAAATAGGGGACCCGATGAAAGAGGTGACCGGTCTGAGAGGTTAAAATTTCTTTGTGTATTGTGGGAAGTCCGTAGAACCTAGGCGCGACTCCGTTATATCTTTTTAGATGTTTTGAAGTATCACAATTTATATGCCCACTTTTTAATGATTTGCTAACAAGTGAGTTAAGTTTACATTGTACTTTCATAGTAGGATCTTTATTAAGTTTCTTATGAGTGATATTATCAAGAAGTAAAACGTTGCATTTTTCTATATAATCCGAGGTTTTTAAAATTACAGAAATGTTGCCCTTATTCGCTTTGGTTATAAAGATGTGTGGATTTTGTTTTAAGAAAGTTTTTGTTTTTTCACCGAAGGACTCTATTTCAGATTTTATATTTCTATTATAATTATTATCGAGCATTTGTTGTAAGCTATTTGAAATTCTCGACCTTAGGTCTGTTCTTTTCTCACAAGGTATGATATTCATTTATCTTCAATACAAGCTACTGTTCCTTCGACTGTCACGCTTTTGTTCTTTGGATTTATACAAAATTCATCAACAAGGCTTAGAAAGTAACCTATATCATCTGGGATATATTTGGCTGTTAAATCATTGAACCACTCATCATTAGGCTACTTATTAATATTTTGACAATAGAATTTCTGTTTAAGCCACTCAAACTTCTTAATGGAATAATTTATCAAAGTTTTTTCGAAATTATCAATAATCTTATTTTGACATGTGAAAAAGTTCTTAATGTTATTATCGTTATCAATATCAAGTGATTTTGATTCTGAATTATTTACAACTCTTCTAACGTAGTTTATTTCAAAATTAGTGTTTTTAATTTCGAGTTTCAAAATGTTAATTTTAAAATCCATGAGAACTCTATTAAATTGACCTCTGCATAAAGGATGTGAGAAGAAAATTTGTGGATAAGGGTTTATAATACGTACAGGTAGATAACCTTGTGCACGGCATCGAAGTAAAAAACGGTTTTGGTTTGTAAGCCTTACTAGTCTTTCCTTACTCTTGGTCCATGTTCTCAGTTGGATGATCATCTCCCGTCCATAATTATTTTGTAAAGAAGTAAAAAATCCGTTTCTTCTATCGATGTCAGTCATTTCCATTGTTCCAATCTTAAGTTTAAATTTAGAAAAGATGTTCAGGTTGATTTTTTATAATTGTCAACATTCTTGCCATCTTGAAGGAAAAAAAAGAAAAAAAAATTCAATTCCGTATATGTCACGTAAGTAGAATACAGGTTATGTTTTCCACTTCTGTAACTAGTCTTTCTTCATCATATACCTTTTGTATTAAAAAATCCTATTCTATTTCTTGTGTTAGACGTTCCTTCTAACTAATGTATTCCTGATGAGGCCTGGCGTCGCTGGGCGAAAGCTTGAAATCAAATAATGTTTTTGAAAAACTACCAGACTAGTAGATCGAAAACCGTCACTACCTCGGCAACCTACGTTTAACCTCGCTAGTCGACAAGCTTAACATATTTTCCAAAATGTTGAATTTTCAAGACAAGCAGATGAGCTTTATAAAAGAAATTCAATTTTCAACCAAATACTCGAATTTTCAACCGAAAAGATGATTTTTCTACATGACATGTGAATTTTCAATCCGAAAATATAAAAGATCTACAAAAAAGTCCATTTTCAAACAAATAGTTGAATTTTCAACCAAATTTATAAATTTTCTGTTCAAAAGCATTAATTTTGAACAAAGCATTTTAATTTTCAACCAAAGAAATGAATTTGTAACTAAAATTACGAATCATTATCCAAAAAAATGAATTTTTAAGAAAGAGGTTCTACTTTCAAGCAAGGAGTTGATTTTTCAACCTAATTAGAAAAATCTTCAACAAGAAATGTAATAGTGGATATTTTAACAAAACCAAGATTTTAATTTTAAATAAAAAACTGTTGAATTTAACCAAGAAGTCGTATTTTCAACAAAACACTTGAATTCTCAACTAAAACAGATGATTTTCAACTAAACAGTTGGATTTATAACAAAAAAAAGTTGATTTTCTATAAAAAAAGAAGAATTTTCAACAAAATCCATCAAATAATTTTCAACCAAATATAGTTGAATTTTAATCCAATATGATTATTTTTCAAACAAAAAATATGGATTTTCAACCAAATAGTTGAATTTTCAACTAACAAAGATAAATTTCCTACAAAAAATGTAATAGTTTAATTGTCAGTATAAAAATTAATTTTTAACAACAAAAAAAACAACGAATTTTCAACAAGATAGGTTAATTTTGAACCAAAGAAATGAATTTTTGACTAAAATTATAAATTTTTAACTACAAAAAAGAGTTTTTTAACAAATTAGTTTAACTTTCGACCAAATAGATCAGTTTTCTACCAACTTGTGGACCTTGTTACCAAATTATTGAACTTTTGACCATATTGTTAAATTTTCGAGCCTGAAATATGAATTTCCCACATAACAGTGGAATTTTTAACCCGAAAATGTGAATTTTCAACAACAAAATTAATTTCCTGCCTAAACAGATAAATTTTTAACCAGACCGTTACATTTCTGCAAAAAAAAAAGAAGAATTTTCTAGTCGAGGACAAAAAATGTCAATCAAATTGTAGAATTTTCAAGCCAAAAAGACTCAATGAACTTTCAACCAAAAAAAGTAGTTGGATTTTCTTATTAGGTTCTAATAACAGAGTGTCAGACTACCCAACATTTTAGGCCCTAAACATATTACAAGATTGTACTAAATTGTACTAAATTGTACTACAATTCGAAAGAAATACTTATTTTTATTCACACATTTAATTTTCTAAAACTAATTTCATTAAGCTTCCACGTTTATTTCATTAACAGAGTTGATATTTTCTATATAATTTCGTCCCCTAAGTTTATCAAATGTTAGCAAGATTTGTAGGGTGGGAGGAGGCAGAAAATCTCATGTTATATTACATGAGCGGAGAGAGGGTTGCAAATTTTAGAAAATCACCTTACGTAATTCGTCGATGATCCCTTATTTGTTTATTCATTTTTTATTATTTCGTGAATTTCTGATTATTACATACTAATATGACTAATATGATTATTATTCTTATTATATTAATTTTTTAAATCCCTTACACTATATCGCTTATTAATGAGTATTTTCTTTTATCAGCGAAATCGACCGAAAAAAAACTATCCATAACGTAACTGAGAAAAAAATTGTGTTGCTTCAAAAATTAGGGTATAAGTTCTGTAATAAGAAAATACTGAGCATATGAGCGCATTTAAAGCCTAACACTCCCCCCCCCCAAATTCTATCTTTATTAATTAGCTAGCGCAAAATTTTTAAGTGGTGGCGCATTTGAGCGCATTTGAAATTATGCCAGATGGCTATGATGAATTTGAAAAAATGTTATTATCATAGAAAAATCGCGCCAGCCCCCCCCCCCTTACTTTGGTCGCTGGTAACTCGGTTATCAATGTGGCACAAAACACACGTAACACCTGCTATAACTCCTGGAGTTTCGTGGCGCCAAATTTTTTATTGGTGGCGCAATGAGCGCATTTGCGGCGCAATTCAGTGGGCTATAAAAACCCGAAAATTAAGATGGGGGGGGGGGCTGGTGTAATTGACCTAATTTTCAACACCTTTTCTACGAAAAGGCGCCAGTAAATGATTATTAATTGTTTATGTAATTGCAAACTGTCTTATCATAAGATTCATTAACTACATAATTAACTAGAGAAAGCAGTAACTCTTCAAGAATCACTCAGGAAAACATTGTTCAATCAAATGAAAATCGTTTAAATAATTGTAGACTGTCTTTCATTCAAAATATCATTCTTAGCATTCATTAACTGCGATTTCAGAAAATATTAACCTTGTAAGATTTACATGGAAAAATTGTTTAAAGAAATGGAAATTGTTTAAATAATTACCAAATATGTTAAAAAAGAAATCTTTTTCTTAAAATTCATCAACTGTATTATTTTCCCCAAAAAATAATAACTTTTCACTATTTACAGACGAAAAAAATTGCTCGAACAAGTAATAATTGTTCACACAATTATTATTAACATTAAATTAGTAGTTATAAAATATTAGGAAACTTGTTACTTATCGAATTGGAAAAGGTCGTGTTGAAAAAGGTCCAGGAAATACCGTTTTTAGCATGAATTTTACATAAAACTGCTATTTTGCATGGGGGGGCGTACTTTTCGGAGAAAATAAAAGAGTATTGGGAGATTAAAATTAGAATTTATTGGGTGAAAATTATTCCTTGAACATTCCTTAAGAGGTAATTGAAGTTCAATTCACAACAAGTTGATAACAAGTCCTTTTTTATATTTTTTCGAATAGCGAACTTTTCCCATTTAAACCTCCATGTTAATTTTTAAAAGCCCGGGGGTACAAGTTAATGTAGACCGATTGGAAAAAAATATTGAAAATTTCTTTTCCCGGAAATCAAACAAATTGGAGGGGGGGGGGTGTCGAAAGCCGAATTTTTACACGTATAAATTTGGACCACCCTAGTAGTCATGGGGGCCATAAAAAAATAAAGTATACCTATTTGGGCCTCATTAGGAGTAATTTTTCATACTAAAATATTCTTAATTTCTTTGATTTTGTGCAAAATAATTTGTAATCATTACTAGTGAGTGCAAGGTTTTTGTTTTGACGCACTCTGATAATTAGTTACTGGTACAATGTTTAAAACTTATCGGTTCGTTAATTTGTTATACGCACTCATTATTCTGATCAATGTTAATAAGTATATTTCAGTGTAAATTTATTATTCGAAAAATACCAGTTATGTTTTTAATCGCAGGTTTCGTTCTCTTTTTTGTAAGCTTTTAATTATGTAAATTACTTGTTATGATAAAGTTCTCGTTATTACCGTTCGCTTCGCTCGAAAGTGTATTCAAAAAATGTCAAAGCGCAATCTTGATACCCTTTAATTAACAGTTTCATCATAAGGTTCAATTTAGATTTTTATAGAAAATTATGGATCTAGCTAATTATGCTGTCATACGAATAGGTTTTTATAGAAATTCTCTGTAATAAAAGTTTTACAATTGCATATGCAGCGTAATTGCCTCGAGCTAAGCAGGGAGAAGAAGAAAAGTTTCACAATGTTTCAAGCCATTTTTTAAAACTTATAATAAGCGTCGATAACTTTTAAGTTCCATTAGGAGGTCCCTTTTTAAAAATAAACGTCGAGCTAAAGTACCACACCTGCAAACTCGTTATTATTTTTAAATCAGTTTCTCTCGTGCAGAATTTTCTTTAAAGTACCCTCAAGATTATTAAAATTCAAATTAAATTCCGCCTCAACTCAGTCTTTTAATACATATTACAATAACAAGTCCTATATATAATGATACTATGAGGAAATATATTGTTAATCTTCAAAGTTCGTTTAATAGATTAAATCTGGTTTTCGTTTACAGATAACATTCATACTGTTCACCATTGTGGTTTATTTGTGGTTTCGATTGTATGAGGGATATTGTTAAGATTTGCGGAAACGATTCGTTCTTAATTGAATTTAATTATTCCGTAATTTGTATACGAAACGAAAACAATGTTATTCGCTTAAGTTTCGGATTACGTATTTAAGAAACAGGATGGGGATGAATTTCCCGTTCTCGAAATTAAACGCAGTCGCAGTCGACGACACTTTAATTACGTTGGCAGGCTATCAGAAGTCTTTTTTTTCTCCACCCTCACCCACAACCTTCAACGCTTACCGGTTAAAATTGAAATTCTTCTCTGCCATATTTATAAGTCGAAAGGGATTCGTCCAGTTTTTCCCCCCACTTATTCCAATTAGTGAACATTACCTTTACTTAAAAGCAATACTTTTTTAACCATTATGGAATTATAAATTAATTAGAAAGAGTAGAATTTTAAATTTCGTTGTATTTTTACAAATGAATAAGAAGATTTAAGTATTTAGAATTTTTGAGGTCAGCGTTGCTTCTAGTTAAAAATTCATTTTACTGACCTCTAGAGAATGCGAGGTTTGGTGTCCATGCCAAATATAAAAGATTCTACATTTTTGAAGATGCAATTTGAAATCGAATTCAACTAGAAACAATAAAAAAGATTTTTTAAAATAATCCTAATTCAGGGTGATAATAAATGATAGTGAATGTTTTTTTAGCCTGTTCTTTTTCAATTCTCTAATTTTAGTAGCTTTTCACGTGATATTAAATGAAATTATGTGAGATTAAAAAAATTAATTTTAAATTATGCAGTTTTAAGCTCTTATAATGTTTAGTTATTTATTTTAAGAAGCTTTGAGTGTAAAATCCAATTTTCAATGTGGAACATTTTCAAATTAATTGTGACCAATTTTTGAATATCTCAAAAAAATTTAATTTTTCAGGTTTGGATTTGACAATATTGCACTTTATTAATTCGAGTTGTAATCAAATTTACAAACCCGCAAAGTTTAATACTTATTTCAAGCCTGATAGCAAGGCCCCTTGTTTGAATTGAAAGAACTCAAAATGGAATAGTTTAGGATTGGAATATACAAAATTGTCTCGTTTTAATTTGAAATCGATTAAGATTGAATAATTTGAGCTTGAAACTTCATAAATACAAAACAGTTTCAAATTAATAGCGATTGAAGTTTTAAATTGTGAAATGAAGTCTAAAATTTGAACAATGCAATAATTTAAAATAAAAGTGATAAAGGTTCGACAGTTTCAAATTGACAAACCTTAATAGTTGAGCCATTTTAAGTTTGACGCTTTTAATATTAAAAAATTTAAATTTTACTATTTTGAAATTCAAAGTGAATGTTTGTTTGAAATCGGAAATGGAAAATGTTTGAAATTTTTGAAATGGAAAAACTTTGAATTGGAAGCGATGAATAATTTTCGTTTGAAACATTGAAAATTGTTTGGTTTAGATGTTAAATAATTCAGAATTGCACAATTTTGAATTGAAATTCTTTCTAGTCAAATAATTGCAAATTAGAAACGTTAGAAATTGAATACATTTTAATTGAAACATTTTAAAATGGACAAATTTGAATGAATAACGTTTGAAAACACTCCGGTTTACAATCTACGTTGTAAAGAATTGTAGAACATTAAACTTTTACATTTAAAATTGTTCAATTTTGAATATTTATCTTTAAAACTTTCAAATTAAAAATGGTTCAGTTTGAAGGTCTTTATTTTAGATATTTGAATGAGGAGGAAAACTTTTCACAAATCGTGAAATAACAGGGATTTTTTTCTGAGATATGCTTGACCACTTTGTAATTAGAGTTTAACTAAGGTGGCCGAAGGTCAGAGAAAACCTGACAATCAGAGAAAAGTTAGGGGATTTTGTTGGTCAAGGAAAAGTCAGGGATTTCAAAAAGAAATGACCAAAGTCAGGTAATTTCTGTAAGAAGCGCTTTAAGTAACTGTCAATAATAATCAGGGCTACTCAGTCACTTTTTAGTCACTTTTTTCTCAAGTTACTTTTTACCGTATTTACAAACATATAAGCCGCACACGATTAAAAACTGCTCATGTGCGTTTAAATATGGTAGTCACCTTTTCAGATAAATAAGTCAGTATAGTCACTTGTTTAAATAAAAAGATCACTTTTCGTTTATTATTATGGGGTTTTTAAAAAATAAATTTCGCAAGCTAAGGAACCATTATATCGATCTGTAAGGTTTTGCGATATTTTCGAAAATTCGAAGGGATTCTATAAGATTTCTGAATATTTAAATGATTTAAAGGATTTTAAAGATATCAAGGTATTTTAATAAATTTAATAGTACTTTAGGTAATACCATCAGACTTCATGTAAGTTCCCGAGATTTTATAATATTTTAATGGATTTCGAAGAATTCATTCACAAGAATTGAGAGATTTGTCGAATTTCAAAGATTTTCAAATATTGCAATGCATTTCCTAAGATTATTAAGAATTTGAAGGATTTTAGGACATTTTAAAAGATTTTAAGGAATTTTTAATTGATTTAAATAATTGAAAGTGATTTCAAAAAGATATAATGATTTTAAGGTTATTTTGAATAACACAGGGTATTTTCAATAGATTCCAATAATTTAAAGTGATTTCAAAGTAGTTGAGAAATTTTCGGGTTTTTCCAAAAATTCCAAGGAATTTCCAAAAGCTTTAAAAAGTTTCAAGGGATTCCGAAAGATTTCAAACCATTTGAAAAATGTTAGGTAATTTTTAAAGATTATAGCATTTCTAAGTGATTTCAATAATTTGCAGGGGTTTTTAAGGATTCGAAATAGTATAGGGTATTGAAAGAAAATCAAAGGATTGCCGAAAATTTTCAAGGAATTTAAACAAATTTTCATGTGAATGTAAAGAATTTCCTGGAAGTTCGGAAGATACGGAACTATTTTACAGCACCTATAAGGTTTTTAAATATTTTAAAATATTCCAAGGGATTTATAATATTTCTGAGGATTTAAATGGTTTTAAGGGATTTTAAAGCTCTCAACGTGTTTTACTAAATTTTACAGGATTTCCGGAAATATCAGATTTCATAGAATTTCACATGATTTTATTATATTTTAATGGATTTTCAATATTTTATTCAAAAAAGTAAGGGATTTCGTAGGGTGTCAAAGATTTGAAGAGACTATGAAATATTTTTTTGCAATTCATTTGAATTTTGTGAGAATGTACCCTGAATTCTTATGAATTTATCTTAAACAGTTTAAAATTCTTTTGCGTTTTTTTGAGTTCTCTTGATTTTTTTGAAGCCCTCTTGAATGTTTTGGATTCACTTTAATCCTTCTGAATTCACTCAATTCAATGGATTTTTTTTAATTTACCCTAAATTATTTCAAATTGACCTTGAATTCTTAGGCTTTAAACCAATTCTTTTGAGCTCCATTAATTTATTTTAACTCATTTCAAACTTACTAAATTCAATGTTGTTTTTTTTAGTTTAGCATGAAATTTTATTTTATTTTATTTTCGTGAATTGAATTTTTCTAATTCAAGTCCTGAAAAAAATTAATAATTTATCTATTTCAATTTAAAACTGGTTTCATTTATTCCGTTTATAAAAGATTGTACATTAATAATGTAACAAGATTAAAATTTTGGTCTTTAAATATTAATGCTAGGGGAAAACTAACAATTATTCAGGGTAAAGTCAACGAATTTTGAAAATTAAGTTTTGCTGCCACTCCGGTTTAATTGATTGTATATTACTTGATTATTTCTTCTCTCGTAATATTTTTCTTCGCCCCTGAAAGTTTCATATTTGTGTAAAAATATGCTTTAGTTCCCTTATTCTGCAATGATTAATCATGAATCAGGAATGTAAAAATAACATGAATGTCGACACTAGTCTCTGAAAACTAAGCTGGGGTTTAAATTGGAGTAATCTGTATTGATTCATTTTAATGCAGACAAATTGCTGGACAAATTTGTATTAATGCCTGAAAGTTAAACTAAGTTCAATCCAGATTACGTCAGTTTGGACACAATGACATGAATTCGACAGAAACGAGGCTAATTTGAAATGATTTGTGTAGATAAATTGGCTTATATAAATACCAGTTAAATAATTTCGTGTAAGAAGTAGTTATTCATTCATTGACATACAATTAATTCATATAACACTAAATGATCCAGGATCGAATGACATAACATTAATTTTCTCTGTATTAATTTTTCATACGAGTTACATCATTATCAATTTGGAAGCATGTTGTGATCAAATGTCAATGTAATCTGTCAGGTGGTCATAAGTTAATAAAAACAAAGTGAAGTCCCATCGTTGCAAACTGTCACCACAAGAGAATCGGCTGACGATCTACTTGTGATTAGCGATGCGAGCGATAAACTCTGAAACACGTTCTGCTTGCTAATGACAAAACGACTGACTGCTATAGCGGCCACAGTTAAGTACACGCGTACACTGTACACGTATGCACTCGTGCTCGTTTATCACTTGGCAGAAAACCGTTTCACTGTACATCACCGCAAGCGATAGTGTGACTGTGCAGAAAAACCGTTATTACTTATGATCGATAGTGCCGTTGAACTCCATCAATAGCCGCATGACGTACACTTCGGTTAATCCGGATAAAAACGTCCCAAAGAAAGATGACAGACTGATTGAAAAATATGTTTAGGAAACCTTAAGCGAAGCGAAGCTTGGAAGAAAAGTTGTCCAAATAAAAGGGCATTCTTCCTTTTTTGTCCGGATACACGCAAAAAAGAGAATAGCACATTGTGACTGGAAGAGAGAAAATAGTACACTTTATACATTAATGATTCGAACTCTGAAATTGAAATACTGAGATTGTATTTTTTCATGCAAAGAAAACATCATTAATTTTTTAATTCGTTTTATTATTACACAAATTTCAAATTGCTTTTGCAATATACCTTATGAATAAAATTTAATTTAAATATATACATGCGTATATAAATAATATAAATATATAAATATAAATAAGAAGTATTCTAAAACTATCTGATATACAAAAAATTCGCTCCCGCAAAACATCGTGAGTTCTGAACCTAGTATAATTAAACTCGCTTTCTGACTTTCTGTTGTGCGAAAAGCTTGATGATCGCATCAAAATTGATAGTTCTTAAAATATTTGCATTAGCACAGTAAAATGTTAGAGCGAAGAGGCGTTCATTACTTAATGAGTTTCGCAAATAAGTTTTGACGTGCTTTAACACCGAAAACGAACGTTCTGCACTCACATTTGTTGACATAATCCTTAAGTAGATACGAAGAGCAATATCAACATTAGGATAAGTTGCAGTGAGATTCTTTTCCCGAATTATTCTCAGAAACTTGAAAGGAGTTGCTTCCTTTTCGCAAATGTTTGAAGCCTGGAAAAATCCATTAGAGTGAACACATTCTTCCACAAATGTTTTGTCTAAATCATCGAAATAAATCTCCTGCAGTTCTGCAGATTTTTGTCTAATTTCATCGTTAGAAAAAGAAGTTAACCGTTCAGTGAACCGAAACCTATTATCGATTTCATTGTACACTTTACACCTCAACGATAACTCCACGCAAAGATTATCAATAATAGGAAGGAATGTGTTCACCTTCATGTCATCTCTGGCAGTGAAAGTAGTCTGATTGTTATTAAAATCATCTGACGGAACGTTCCTAATTTTTCGTCAACGATTTTCTCCTTTGTATTCATCGCAACCTGTCAGTTTTACGCCCTGCTCCTCATGGTGATCAAAACGATCACGAAGACCATCCACGTATTTAAGCAAACCCTTGTAAAGGGTTTGAATATCGCAGACTTTAGTATAAACACTCTGTGAAGTTTTATTTACCTTATTGAAGGGAATCTAATCATCATTCCAAAACGCAGTCATTACGCCGGTTTCGAGTTCATAAAATTGTCGATGCAGTCCGTCAGCTGGAACCCTCACGGTAGGTCTTTCAAGAGGATTTTGCGCTATCTCAAGAATGGCTGCAGCAAGAGAACAAAATGACATCAAGAACGCAACAACCGCATCTGCTCTAACAGACCACCGAGTATCTGATAACGACTTTGGAACTAGTACATCGCCAATTTCCGTTAATTTTTCATTTAGTAAATTCCATCTAACTGAAAAAGCCCTTAGAAACGTGCAAAACATGCTAGATGAACATGAACTTTGTTGCTCCTAAACAGCAGTCAGCAGCCGAAACAGCTACGAGATCCAGTGAATGATCTGCGCAGGGTAAATAAAAATCTAAAGGATCATGTTCTTTAATTTTAGCTTGCAATCCTCCATATTTCCCTGACATATTTCTCGCATTACCATAGGGCTGACTTCGACAATCATTAATATCTATATTTAAATTTTCAAGGGTGCTTAATACAAATCCAGAAAAGTGAATGCGTGATTTGGGCACATGCATTTACTGCTAGTGTGTAATGAAACGTATCTCTGTATTTTCCTTTATTATACACAAAAATTTTCTTAGCTTGGTTATTATATGACTCAAGGTGAACAGATTTCTTGCAAAAAGGTTTGCTTATGTAGCAAAATAGTAGCCACCCGGGTTACAATGCAATGCAAAACTATTTGCAATATATTTTAATAATGATATACATTTTCGTACATACCAAAATCAATATTTTTATCCTTTTGTGTAGAAGCAGTCAGTATAGTTGATGATGATGCTGCTGTGATGACAGATTCATTCGGTTCATTAGTTTTTGATGAAACATCAAACTCTTCTGTTATATTTGATTGTCTGCTAGCATTTTTTTCTTTAGCCTTTTTTTTGTACTGAGCACCACTTAAATTACTGAACATTTTGTTTTTAAAAAGTCTTTTTCACTTCGATCACTGCACCGCAACTTACTAATAGCTAGTCCAAGTTACAACTTTAGTCAAAATTATGCATCATCCTCCGCTGACGATGAAAGACGTAAATGAGTTCTCAAATACCTAAAGTCCGTACCTCGATGACAAATGCATTGCATATCTATATACTCACCTAATTTCAGGTAAATATGCTGTGACATCGCTCTTCCTTAGGTACACCTGGATCTATTGCGGACTACAGAGCCTGTCATAAATCCGACTTATTCTGTACCCCAATCTGAAAACACCTTCTTCTAATCTCTTCATGAGTCCATAAAATTATAGATTTTTTAATTACTTTCGTTCTCGTTAATCCTCAAACCCGTCGAAAGTTTGAAAGCAGAGAAGGTTTAGATTTTTTAGATAAACAATAAACCCTATTTCGTAGAATTCCAAACCTGGTTTTCCCCTGACTCATATTGCACTCCTTTAACTAAAGTTAAATTTCCCGAAAATCACCCACCTCGACTTCATGGCGCCCCTAGTATTTCAAAAACACCAGTGATAGAAGAGAAATTCAAATAGGATCATATAGATGAACCCAAATATGCGGATTTTAATTTCCATATTTTCAAAGTTACCAAATTTTTAAAGTGCAATTTTAATGGGATAAATTTTTTTTCGTGAAGCAACAGTCAATAATCATATTCCTTGAGTCCTGAAAATGCTAAAACGATGCATAACTCATTTATTCAAAAAATGGATTTATCATGTTTTGTTCACTTACTCCACATGGATAGAAATTAAGAAAATTACCATTTTTATTTGCAATTTACATATTTTAATATTCCGAGCGTCACCACTTTTAATTATACGAAAAAATTTATAAATTGTGGCATTTAGCATACAGGTCCGTAATCTGACCCCATACATAAAAAATTCTGTGAGCCATTCAGAATAGAACTATCTACGGTGAGAGAGAGAGAAATTATGATGCTGACAACTGGCAAGGATGCCTCCTGCATACCCTTAAAGACCAAGATCTAACGAATTTTATGTAATAATATTTTTTTATTTATAAAAACGCCCAAAGAGAGTTTATAGTTCACTTTTGAAAATCTAAATCTACTAAATTATATTGACATTGGAACAGGTAATGAATACCATTTTCAACAACTTCTCAATTTCTTCCGAAATTACCATGTCAGAATGGCTAAAAATGCAATAGGATTTGTTGCAATTTATTTAAATAGCAGATTTTGTAATTCAGTTTGGTCAAACAATATTATGATAAGCAGTTTATATAACTTGAAACATTTTATTATTTCAAACAAAAAGTAGTTTCAGTTACTTTATTGGTGATATATTGGATAGTTACGATTTCCATAGTAAACTGAAAAAGAGTGCAAAAATTCAAAATATAAAAAGTGTTTTCCACTACTTTTTTTGGACGGACGTTTTGATTTACATAGTCATCATAAAAAGTGGCAAAAATAAAAAATAAAAAAGGACCTTCGACGATCAAAATCTATTTTCTTTGTGAAAATGGTTATTTATGCCAACAACTAGGAAACGGCCGTTAATTATTGTTTTATTGTTAGACCTCAAGAAACTTCCATTAAATAATTGAGGGTTATTTTTAAAATTTCAAACCCCCTATTACAAGAATTCGTAAGATTTATTTGACCTTCCTCCGCTCTTCTTGCGTATAATTTTATACTTTTTTTCAATATATCAACAATATATATTAATTATTTTCACTGTAAAGGAGATTTCAAAAGATTTGAAATGTTTCCAGCGATTTAAAAGAATTTCAAAAGATTTCGAAGGACTTTAAGTTATTTTAAAGGACTGCAAAATATGTAAAAAAAATTACAATATTCTTACGGAATTCAAGGAGATTAATCAGTTTTCAAGTGATTTTGAAACGTTTCAAGATAAACCGAAGGATACGATGGAATTTTATAGGGATTCTAAGGAATTAGGAACGATTTCTACGTATTGCAAACGACTTTAAGGGATTGCAAGAGATTTTAAGATATTTCAAGAGATTTTAAGATATTTCGAAAGAAGTCACGAAAATTGACAGAATTTTAAAAAGGTTTTAAGAAATACCCAATTAAATCTAGGCGTCTAAATTTTGCACTCTTGCGGTGTCATAAATATTTTATTATCTTTGAATCTCTTTTTTGTAGCCCTTAACCGTAGGAACCTTGGGATCCTTTAGGACTCATGATTGTCTCTTAAACTCAAAAAAATTGTTCTGGTCAATTTCAAATTGAAAGTTTTGGACATGAATAATTTTGAATTTAATAAATGTAACTCAAGTTGTGTTGTCTAAACTTAAATGGTTTAAAATAAGATCACTTTATATTGGGTCTTAATGTTTTGGTGATTTTTAGCTTGAAGCGGATAAAGCCTAATAATTTGAAATTGAAGGTGTTTGAAATTCAGATGGTTAAAAATCAAACAATTTTGAATTGAAAACGTTAAGAATTAAATAATTTAGACTGAAATATTTGACCTTAAGAAGCATGTTGAAACTGAAGACATTCAAACGTAAGAAATTTCAAATTGAGGCTCAAAACTGAAATTGCTGATAAAAAGGACACCGAATAAGTGCAGGTTTCTAAAGAAATCAACATGGATCCTAATTTGTCACAACTTTTTTGCAGGTCCGAAAAGCCTCATCAAATTTGGACCTTTTTTATATGTATATTGATCCATGAGAGATAATTTAATACTGAACAGAGCACTATTTTCAACAAAACACTTAAAAGCCTCTTTCATAATGACTGGAGAATTTCTTTCTTTGTTTAGCGCCTTTCTGTAGATGAACATACCTTAGAGAAAAATTGTCAAGTCCTAAGGAAACAAAAAGGCAGCAAGTTTTTCAGAAAATCATTTTGGAAAACTCTTTTAAATACTTGAGAACGTTCACAACAACAATTTTTTTTCAGTCATTTTCTATTATTTGAAAATTATAATTTTCTACCTATATGTCTAAAGACTCTGTTGAATATCTCAAAATTATGTACTGATAGAAATACAGTAGAAAAAATTTAAAAAAAAGTTGAAAGAATTAAAAATAGATATTCAAATTATGCTGTTCACTTTATTTTCATTCTTTCCTCTTTTCTTAGTTTCTTTTTGTATTTTTATCAGTAGAAAATCTTGAGCTGCTAGAAAGGTTTTTCAAAGCTAGCTAACAAATAAATAAAAAATAAATAAAAACAACTACATAATATCGGTGAAATATCTACTGCCAATAACTGCTTTTTTATACCCCATTTTTGTGAAAAAGGGTACCCTTCATGCATGAAAAACGTACTCTATGAACGTGAAAAAAATACATTTTGTACCCTAAATTTGATCAAATAGGTACTGTGAGGCCTGCAATTGAATAACACCCCGTGTTTAAAAAAATCCGGTTTATACTGATAATACTGTGATAAATATTCGTAAAAATTTCGAATTTACCAAATTCATTTTTTGTCATTCTCATGATATTTAATAAATGAACCACCTTTTTTGTTAAGAAAGGATGTGTTCCATTCCAGTATACGCATACAATTTTTCTTTTTCAGAAAGAATAAAAATTGCATACGAAATTCACATCTAAAACGCTTTTTGAGAAAAATGTATAATCGAAATAAAAAAAGTATTCTTATCTGATCAGGCTCTAAACGTAGGCAATTTTGGACATTATTTGGGACTAAAATCCCCCTAAATTCCATGTCCCTTATTTCTCTACTTCTTTAAGTATTATCATATAAATTGTATTGTGGATAAACACGGACAGTTTGTAAAAATCCACATTTTTGGGCTCCTTAGTTTGAATTATGTTTATTAATTATATGATTAATTATATGAATTATTTATATGAATTATTTATTAATTATATGAATAATTATATGATATGTCAAAAGATGAAGTTCGATCATTTTCACATTTACAAAGCTTCGTCTGTAAGAAAGCAATATTGTGAGGGAAAGTTGTTAATCTTAAAAAAAACTTATAATTTTGCTGCAGACTATTTTTCGATAAGATACATATGTGTTATTTTAATCGTGAAAAATTTTAATAAAAATTAAACGTTCCATCAACAAAACAAGATGTAACCAAATATTTCGTAGGGTCAAGAAAATAACTTTTTTAATAATTAAAATTTCGTCGTAACCACAAAAACATCTCAAAAAAACGGTTTTTGATATGATTACCAAATTTTTGAGTAAATTACGTTGAGTAAATAAATTTTATTTTTTATTTGAAATGGAAAACAAGTTAAACGACAAATTTAAAAGGAGAAATTCCGAAAGTTTTGTAATGTAAACTGCTTTTTACGTACTACATTCTACATTGAAGCGAGCACAAAGAGTGTGAGAACCGAAAGTATCAATTGATTTTAACCTAAAGTAAAATACGTCTGAATTCGAAACTCTATTCTGGAGTTCAGGTAGTGAAGTATTATGTAAATATAGATCAAGATTGCTTGAATCCAGATGAATTCAAGCTAGTTTTTTGGACCTAAAGCTAGATTTAGGCCCACATTTTGTATTAGAAGAACACCATAAGCCTCTTTTTTCCCTTCAAAGAACACCATCTTTCTTAATTCAAAATTTTATATTCTTCATTTAAATTGTTAAGCATTTGTTTTCTTAGTATATTAAGATGAAAAGTTGTGAAAATAGCCTAAAGTTATACATAAAGCCCTAAAATTATATCAAAAACCAGTGTTATTCAACTCTTCCGAAATCCACGTTTCTTATTTTTTTTTAATTTTGTGATAATTAAAATGTCCACACAAAAAAGTTAACTGACGTGAATTTCGAAAAAGTAGAAGTGGAAGCGAAAGTGAAAAAGTCACATAATAATAACGTCATAAAAATTGACGAAGATTTTTGAAAATTTCCATCTTTAAATCCATTTTGAGATTTTTGTGTTTTATAAGTTTCGAAGTTGAAATTTGTAGAACCTTTTTTCAAAAATTGAATTAGCCTTCATAAATTTGAATGTATAAAAATATTTCCATTCATATTTTACTATGAGAAAAAACATTTTCTGATTTAATTTGTTGATACTAAATTATATACATTACGTAAATATATCAAAAAATAGCGGGGGAAAAATAAAGGTTTAAATAATGCAAGAATTTTTAGCGGATGCAGTTTTTATGTTCGATTTAACCAAATAAGGACGTTACGAATGTGTGTGACAGGCTCTCGTGCAAAAATTCCCTGGAACGTCGTTGCACGACTTACCAACCTCGAGTTTGACAGGAATTCGTTTTTCATATGTAAATATACATTTCAAAGCTTTTTACTACTTAATTCGGTTCAAATAAATTAGTAAAGTTTACCTTTTGCTTTAAAAAACGTTCGAGGACGCACATCCTTTTGAAACTGAATTATCCTTACTTGATGACAAAAAAGTTTATTTACATTTATGAATATAGATTTTGCACAACTTATAGATCTGACAAGCGTTTTAAATTTAATTGTAATGTAAACAGAAATTTGTAATTAAATTATATAGTAGAGAAGGCAGTACTATTTCTGAGATATTTAAACGATAAATTATAAAATGAAAAAAGCAGTTACTTAAAATACTGTAATGATTCTGTAACACGCACTGGCTGACTATAATTGACAGCATCTACTTAAATTATGTATCATTGGAAATTAGAACCACATTCTTTTGTGAGGCTTAGAATTTTCGATATGATGTTTGCGAACACAACAATTTTTGAAACAAATGAAGTCATAAAGTTAAATTAGTTTATGGAGAATTGTACATGTTATATTAAAATTTTTTTAGCTTTTTTATTTATGATTTTGCTTTACAAAATTATTTATCCGCTGATCGAAGTATGAACAAAATTAGAGTTCCTAATTCTGTCTAGCAGTTATGTAACCCTGCACCTTAACTAATATTAATTTTTTTTCACATTTTTTCGTTTGAAAGCTTAATGATAAAAGTGAAATATGTGGCGTGGAACGAAGAAACCGACCTTACAGCACCAAAAGTCGCACGCAAGGATTTTTATGATTTTGAAGAGCGAAAGCATGCCCGATCGAATGAGCCTATTCTCAAATCCGTGCGGTCAAAATTGAACGAAATATGCCGCGTTTTTTGAACCTAAATTCCCGAAAGTCAGGGAATCTTTTTGGGTTGAAAATTAATCTATTTTGGTTTACAAATAAAATCTTTTTTCATTTAAATATCAACTATTTCATTTTTTGTTGAGAGTTCATCTCTTTTGGCTGAAAATTCAATTATTAAGTTGAAATTTAAACTAATTTGTTAAACATTTATTTGTTTGGTTAATGAATCATTACTTTAGTAGGAAAAACTTTCTTTTTTGTTCAAAATTCAACTATTTTGTTGAAAATTAATTTTTTGGTTGAAAACTAATTTTTTAACTTAAAATTTAACTATTCCACGTTTGGTCAAAAATGTATCTTCTTCAGTTGAAAATTCAAGTATTTGGTGGGAAATTTCCTTATTTTGTTGAAAATTTGTATTTTGTAGTAGAATATTAATCTTCTTAGCGACTAATTCATCTTTTTCGGTTGAAAATTCATTTTTTGTTTGAAAATTTAACTGTTAGGTTAAAATTCCTTTCAAAATTCAAATATTTGGTTGAAATTTCATGCATTTTGTAATCTTTTTTTGGTAGAAAATCTTTTCTCTTGGTTGAAAATATATCTCCTTGAATGAAAATTGATTTCTTTGGATCAAAATTAAACTAGTTTGTTAAAAATTCCCTTTCTTCATTGAGATTTTATTTTGTGTAACTGAAAATTTAATTATTCCATTTTTAATTGAAAATGGAACTTTTTTAGTTGAAAATTTGTCTGTTTCTGTACAAAATTAATCCTCTAAAATAGAAATTAAGCCATATAAATGTAATACTTTAGAATATAAATTAAAACATTAATCTTCTAAGTTGAAAATTCAACTATTTGATTAGAAATTCATTTTTTTGGTTGAAAATTCATCATTTTAATTACAATTTAATTTCTTTAATTGCAAATTTAACTATTTCATTTTTTGTGGGAAATTGATCTTTTTTTATACAAATATTTAATCTTCTTGAATGAAAATTCACCTGTTTTATTGAAAACTAAGCTATTTCGTTGAAAATTGATTTTTTGACTGAAAGTGTATCTATTCTATTTTTGCTTAAAAATACATTTTTGTAGTTGAAAATTCGATTTTTCTTGTTGAAAATTTAACTATTCTAATTTTGGATCAAAATTCATTCCTTTTGTTGAAAATACGTCTTTTGTGTTTGAAAATATATTTTTCTTACTGAAAATTTAACTATCCTATTTTTCGTTGATGCTGTATCTTTTTTAGTTATAAATACATGCATTATGTTGAAAATTTATCTTTTTTGGTAGAAAATTCATATTTTGGGTGTAAGAATTAAGTATTTCGTTGAAGATTCATAATTTTAGTTAAAAATTCAGTTCTTTGGTTGAATATTTAATTTTTTGTTTGAAAATGCGTACATGTTTGGTTTGAAAATGAGTCTGCTTTGGTTGAGAATTCAACTATTATGTTGAAAGTTCGTATTTTTCATCTAATTCAACTATTTTGTATTGAAAATTAAAAAAATTTTTGGTCGAAATATCAACTATTATACTTTTCGCTAAGAATTCATTTTTTCTATCTAATGTAAGATTCATCAATTTAATTGAAATGAAAAGACGTTGTTCAAAATAACATGTAGGTTACAATTCTTAATCGAATTTCAATTTTTTTTCTTCAAAAAATTCAACATTAAATTCTCAAGAAATCTGTCAAGGCCTATTTTTGAATTTTTGTTTGTTTAAATTTTTCTCAGTGGCATCAGGCCTCAAGTTTGATGCACAAGGGTCGGTGGAAGAAAAAAACTTTGTTGACATGTCAAGCTATTTGTTATAAACAAATATTTGCAACAAATATCTAGTATGATGGATTATGTTTTTGTAAAGTATATTTATGCATCGAAATCGCTTGTTCAGAGCAACGAGGTGAAATATTATCATGAAAATGTGGTATCTAATATTATTTGTTAGCTTTATCAATAAATAATATAAACAAATGCATGATTTGAACAGTTTTAGGCAGAAAAGAACCGATTTTCCTTCCTATTGTCTCCGAATCTCATTGCCTGTAATGCACATTGATGTATTTTTGGCATCTGATATAATTTGTTACATTTATCAACAATTATGATACACAAATGCATGATTTTAACAGTTTTCGGCAGAAACGAATCGAATGTACCAAATGTACACTGAAATGTCCAGGTCATGGATTTGTTGGTTCATATTTATATTATTCGTTGACGAATCGAATTTTTTTCTGATTGTCTTCCACTGTCATTGCCGGCTATGCTCATTGATTTATTTTCGTTACCTGATATAATTCGTTAACTTGATCAACGAATAATATAAATATGAATCAACAAATCCATGATCTCGACAGTTCAGTGTACATTTGATGCATTCGGTTCGTTTCCGCATAAAACAGTTCAAATCATGCATTTTTTTATAATAATTGTTGATAAATCAAAAAAATGATATCAGAAGACAAAAATACATCAACGTTCTTCACAGGCAATGAGATTCAAAGACAAACGGAAGAAAATTCGGTTTGTTCCTGCCAAAAACTGTTCAAATCATGAATTTGTTTATATTATTTGTTGATAAAGTTAACAAATGATAAGATACCACATTTTCATGATCACATTTCACCTCGTTGCTCTGAACGAGCGACTTTGATGCATAAATATACTTCTCAAAAACATAATCCATCATACTGGCTATTTGTTGCAAACATTTGTTTATAACAAATAACTTGACATGTCAACAACACTTAAGCATCAAACCTGCGGCCTGATGCCACTGAGAAAAATTTTTACAGAGAATTAAAAAGAAAAATTAAAAAAATTAACATTTTCTTCGTCATTTGCAGCTCTATAAAAATTTAAACAAATAAAAATTCAAGAATCAGCCTCAACAGATTTCTTGAGAATTTAATGCTGATTTTTTTGAAAAAAAAAATTGAAAATCGATGAAGAATTGTGACCTACAAGTTATTTTGAACTACGTTTTTCATTTCGCCCCACTCTGTGACGGTTGTCACTAAAATAGTTTAAAATAGATTTAGAAACAAATATTTTGTTTGCATTAACATTATTGATCTCCTAGATGTAAGGATGTTTTCAAACCTAAACAAAATTTAGAACAGTCAGGGAAAATGAAAAATTGGTCAGGGATAAGTCAGGGAATTTCGAAATTGGGATTTTGTAGCATTCCTCTTTGAACGAGGCAAGGGAGTAATAAAGTAATAAAAAATCAATTATAACGAACTTCTTTGACACTATTTAATAGAATCTTTTCACGTCCATCTTGCATCGTACACTTTTTATAGTGTTCAGTTACATACCTATCTTTCGTGCACTCGAGAATAGTCGAGCAGATGGCGAAGTTGAAAAAAGCTGAGAAAAAAAGTGGACAAAAGTGGAAAGTAGCAGAAAATATACTTTTGAAAGCACTTAAAATGGCCTTTGAGAAAATAGAATTTGTTCGTAGGTAATACCAACGGGTAGACGGGGGTGTTCGACGGGGTGAATAGGATGGGGTTGGTACTACCTAATGCATTTCTACCGGTTTCTTTTTTGCCTCTCCCACCCCCAACAACCTCATTCCATCCACCCCTCTTCCGCGCACGTGTAGCAACCTCTCCTCATCCTCTTACCCTCTCAACCCCCTCTTCCTTCCCCACCCTCAACCCCTATCTACCTTCCACCCCCCCTTCCCGTTTATTTCTACTCTTTCCCCCTTCGTACTTTTTATTCGGTCTCCCGTTGAAACAAAATGAAAGGCGAGCTCGGTAGGTACCCATAAAAGGATGAATAAACGTAGATTGAAAGGGCATAAAAAATATATTGAAGCGAAGAAATTAAAGCTGGTCTTCAGATGAAAATAAATTCGCTCGAGGTAGAAACGGCAACATCGTAATATTGAGTTTGCAAAATGCTCAGGTCACGTAGACTTTTCTTTATGGCGCGTTTACACAGTGCAAGTTACTCTTGAAAGTATATTTAGTTTCGTGTATTTTGAACCCCCTATCACTCAATAATTTCTGTGTTAGTCGTTAGAAAACAGGAGAACCTTTATATATTTTTTTTATTTCTTTCACTCATATTTAGAGTAGAAAGAATTCTGCAAGGTTTATACCTCAACATTTTGCTGAATTTAAATTCAGAGATGAACTTAAGTGGAGCAAAAAAATTCCTGAATTTAAGATGTAAATATCTGAATTTCAGATTTTAATCATACGGTTTCTTAGATTCAGATAAACTTGACTTCAACCTCAACATATATTTGTATATTGTAAGTTCACTTTTTAAGGTCAAATAAATCTAAGTTGTGAAAATGTTAATACTATTTTTTATTTTCTTCCCTTTTTATTCAATTAACATATCACCAAAAATATCTAAGATGAAAAAATCCTACCAAGTAATCAGTTTTCAATCAATGCACAGTGTATGTGAAATCAAACTTTGCCGAGTAATTCCAAAATATATCTAAATTTATAAAGCTGTAACAATTAGAGAAACTTACAGCACATTGAAAAGGAAAAAATTGAATCTTGGCGAGATTTTCTCTCTCTGTTTTTTAATAATATCAATCTCGCCAAGATTTCCTTTTTTTCCTTTTTAATGTACTCTCAAACTTTTTGTAATTTTTGCAGTATAATCAGTTTAAAAATTTAGATATCTTTTAGAATTATTGGCAAACTTTGGTTTCACAAACTATGCGTTGATTGTACTGATAACTTTTTACGTCGCGGAATTTTTCGCATTGTACATGTTTTTGGTGAAATTTAACTTTTTTTAATAAAAAATATTAAATCAGAAGCTCGTTTTGAACTAATAAAAATAATAAATACACTACGTCATTAACGTAAAAAAGGTTAATTGAAAAAAAAGAAGAAGGAGCAAGAAATAAGATTTAAAAGTATGTACAATATGCTGATTGTTCTCTATGGAGATGTTTAAAATTTTTAATGTTCTTAATTAGATAGAAATCAGATTTTAGTCAGATTTATACAGACTCATCGTGAAATTTTTGTAACAATCAGTTGAATAGTGTAGGCACTCTAGGCTATATGTTTCGAAAAATAATCAATAAATCAAAAATCCCTGAAAAAGTGATAGAGAATTCCATCCAGCAGACTCATCTCAAAATTTTTGTTACTCAAATTTTCAAAATTCAAAATTGTCATTTTCCTGAATTCCAGAAAAGTAAAATTCGATTGTTTACCATACAATTATTTTTTATTTTGAAATGCAATGTCTCTAATAGATATATGTATAATTTTCCATAATTTTTTCGTTCTTGATTCGAATTCCGTTTTTTTAATGCGTACTTTCAGTAAGAATTTTTAAGTTTTACTTACACCTACAGATTCAGCAATTAGTTTTATTAACATTATAAGCGATCTTGCCCGAGACAAGTAATTACAAATTTTTTGAAAAAATTTGCCGTCCTTCTATGTATAAGAGATATTAAAATAAGAAACGAGTATTTTACTTCAAAGCAAAAACTGTTTTCATCTAGTGCAGGATGAAATCTTTTAATAGCAAAACTCTCCATATTCATTTTTTATGCAAGGCTGCCTTCTTTAGTTATTAAAATTTTAATTAAAAATATTTGTTAGCGTAGGACATATATTGTGTTTTTTTAATTACTGTACGTCGCGAGAATTTTAATATCCAATATACACTGGATTTTTTATTAAAAGTTTTCCAAGAATTTTGCAGATGTATAGAGCAGCATAATGATCGTTTTTAAATAATGGTGGTGCTTTGCATTTTTTCTTCATTAAACAGAGGGAAAAAGAATACTGAAAATTATTGCACCTTGAAATGATGTTAAAATTTCAATTGTTCTTAACTGTCAAGCATTGAAAACAGAAACGTTTGCTAATTTCGTTTCCATTTTGAAAATTAAAGTCGCCATATTTTAAGGTTTCGAAATCTGAATAATTTTGTCACACATTGAAAATCCTACGTTCCTGCTCACTTATCGCGTGCTTTTGTCTTTTGATTTTTTGTCTACCACCAATTTGCACATTAATTTGAAATATCTGAATAAGCAGTCCTCGGACAAAGGTACAAAAATAAATATAATATTCATTTGATATAATAGAGTTGAACTTAATGTAGAAAAGTTCTCACTTCGAAAAAAATAGAGTGTAAAGCAGGAGAAACGTGATGAGTGTGTGTTCGTTAAAGCCGAGGAAGCTTTAACAAAAGAGAATTCCGAATCATCAAATGACAGTTGTCGATGCTTTGACCTTTAATTTTAAAAGGTATGTTCACGAATGTGGTTTAAGTTATTGTTGGCCTTCATAAAATGAAGAATATTACTTTATTGAACCTGGAGTCAATGATGGGTTATTCTTGGCCTCTTTATAATTTGTATAATATTGGGTATTGACTATAAAAATCAGTGGTTGACATTCATTCCCTGATAAACGAAAATTTTATTTTTCCGTGTCAAAAATGTCAACATTTATTCCAAAAAACCTAAATTTGCGGGAAGTTCTTCTTCACTACTTAGTTTTGCACAAAAGTGCAGCTGAAACGCATTGTTTGCTGGTAAATGTGTATGGTGACAATGCCTCATCCGAGCACAACGTGTAAAGAATGGTTTGGGCTATTCAGAAACTGTGATTTTGATCCAAGCGACCGAGAACGCACAGGGGGAACAAAAAAATTTGGAAACGTTGAACTAAAAAAACTACTCGATGCAGATTCATGCTAAATACTCGAGGAGTTGTCAAGTAAATTGAATGTTGATAGATCAACAGTTGGAAAACGCTTACATGAAAAGGGAATGGTGCAAAAACTCAGAACTTGGGTGCTATATCAGATAAAGCAATGGGGATATTGAAAGGTGTTTGTTTGCATGCGAGATGCTACTCCAACGATACAAATAAAAGAGTTTTTACGTCGAATCATCACAGGTGATGAAAAATGGATCCATTATGATAATCCTTGGCGACTACGATCATGGAGTGTTCCAGATGAACCCGGTCCATCGGTGCCAAAAAGAAATATACACAGTTCAAAGATTAGGCTGTGCATTTGGTGGGAACAAAAAAGTGTTGTGTATCATGAACTCCTAAAACCGTCCGAAACCATCACCGGGGATCGTTACCCAGTTCAGCTACTGCGTTTGAACCGAGTTCTGACAGAAAAACGGACGGAGTGGAACAAAAGACACGAAAAGTTGATTCTGTTTCATGACAACGCGAGATCCCATGTTGCGAGACTGGTCAAAAATTACCTGCAAGAAGTGCAATGGGAAATCCTAACCCACCCGCCCTACTCTCCAGACATCGCCCCGTCGGATTTCTATCTGTTCTGATCAATGCAGTCAGTTGTTTCCAGAGAAAAGTTCACTCATGAAAATGTAGAAAAAGGACTAAAAAATTGCATGGAGTCGAAAGATCTGGATTCTTACTATGGAGGGATCCAATTGCTGCCTGAAAGATGGGACAAAGTGATCGCTTCAAACGGTGCATACTTCGAGTAAAACTACTTTGTAAGTTGTTGTTTGAATAAACGAAAAACTCGAGAAAAGAAGGGCGGAAACTTATTTCCATACCCAATAATTTGTTAAACTTGTAGTAAATGACAGTAATAAATGGTAATATGAATCAATCATAACCCAACGAGGTTTTGGAATTGTTAGTTATTGTTGACCTTTTTATAATTTGAATATTACTGTGATGAACTTGGAGTAAGTGACAATATGCATAAATTAGTTGAGGTACATAATGTTTTATCCAATGAATTTTTGGATTCGTCAGTTATTGTTGGCTGTTTCACAATTTGAATATAACTTTGCCGAACTTGGAGTAAATGACGATATAACTCATTTAGTGAAGGTACTTAATGTTTTAACCAATGAGGTTTTGGTATCGTTAGTTATTGTCCGCCTTTTTATAATTTCAATACTTCTTTGTTGAATTTGGAGAAATTAAAAATAATAAATGACAATATGAAGCAATTAGTTAAGGTATCTATTGCTTTACCCAATGAGGTTTTGAAATCGTTAGTTATTGTTGGCCCTTTTATATTTTGAATATTGCGTTCTTGAATTTGGAGTGAATGACAATGAATAAATGAAAATATGAATCATTTAGTTGAGGTAATGACTGTTTTGCCCAATGAATTTTCAGAATCGTTAGTTATTTTTGATCGTTTTATAATTTTAATATTTCTTTGTTGAACTTGGAGTAAATGACAATATGACTCAATTAGCTAAGGTACTTAATGTTACACCCAATGAGGTTTTTGAATCTTTAGTTATTGTTGGCCTTTTTATCATTTGAATATTACTTTGTTGAACTTGGAGTAAATGACAATAAAAAATAAAAATATTAATCATTTACCTAAGGTAAGTTCTTACTGTTTTACCCAATGGTTTTTGGAAACGTTTGTTATTGTTATTCTTTTTACAATTTGAATATTGCTATGTTGAACTTGGAGTAAATGGTAATAAAAAGTGACAATATGACTCAATTAGTTAAGGTACTTAATGTTTTACCCAATGATGTTTTGAAATCGTTGGGTATTGTTATTCTTTTTATAATTTGAATATTGCTATGTTGAACTTGGAGTAAATGGTAATAATAAATGACAATATGACTCAATTAGTTAAGGTACTTAATGTTTTACTTAATGCGGTTTTCGAATCGCTAGTTATTGTTGGTCTTTTTATAATTTGAATATTGCTATACTGCACTTTGAGTAAATGGTAATAATAAATGACAATATGACTCAATTAGTTAAGGTACTTAATGTTTCACCCAATGATGTTTTGAAATCGTTAGTTATTGTTGGCCTTTTTACGTTTTGAACATTGCGATATTGAACTTGGAGTAAATGACAATAATAAATGATAACATGAATTATTTAGTTGAGGTGATGAATGTTTTATCCGATGAATTTTTAGAATTGTTAGTTATTTTTGGCCGTTTTATAATTTTAATATTTCTTTGTTGAACTTGGAGTAAATGACAATATGACTCAATTAGGTAAGGTATTTAATGTTTTACCCAGTGAGGTTTTTGAATCGTTAGTTATTGTTGGCCTTTTTATAATTGAAATATTACTTTGTTGAACTTGGAGTTAATGCCAATAAAAAATGACAATATGACTCAATTAGTTAAGGTACCTAATGTTTTACCCAATGACGTTGTGAAATCGTTAGGTATTGTTATTCTTTTTATAATTTGAATATCGCTATATTGAACTTGGAGTAAATTTTGGTAATAAATGACAATATGATTCAATTATTTAAGGTGCGTTTTACCCAATGATGTTTTGAAATCGTTATGTATTGTTGGCCTTCTCACATTTTGAATATTGCGTTGTTGAACTTGGAGTAAATGACAATAATATATGATAATATGAATCATTTAGTTGAGGTAATGAAGGTTTTACCCAATGAATTTTTAGAATCGTTAGTTATTTTTGTCTGTTTTATAATTTTAATATTTCTTTGTTGAACTTGGAGTAAATGACAATATGACTCAATTAGTTAAGGTACTTAATGTTTTACCCAGTGAGGTTTTTGAGTCGTTAGTTATTGTTGGCCTTTTTATAATTTGAATATTGCTATGTTGAACTTGGAGCAAGTGATAATAAAAAATGACAATATGACTCAATTAGTTAAGGTACTTAATGTTTTACCCAATGATTTTTTGAAATCGTTAGATATTTTTATTCTTTTTATAATTTGAATATTGCTATGTTGAACTTGGAGTAAATGGTAATAATAAATGACAATATAACTCAATTAGTTAAGGTGCTTAATGTTTTACCCAATGATGTTTTGAAATCGTTAGGTATTGTTGGCCGTTTTACAGTTTGAATATTGCGTTATTGAACTTGGTAAATGACATGCGGATTGCCCTTGGTTTTGCTTTTAAGCATGAGGACGAGGAGATAAAACGTAGAGAGAATGATGACGATTTTCGCCGACATGCTTACCGGTCCTCCACTTCTTTATAGCATTCGATTTCTACCATCCTGTCTTCTTTCGATCGTCACAAACGAAACACATAAATCAGCACCGACGGATAAAGACAACGAACGGGGTAATAAATTCTAGTATTCGTTCTTCCAGACTCACTCAATGCCCTTGTTTGTGTGATCTGCGTCACGCATTGTACTTGCAAGTATGTGTACAACAAATACTTCGATCTGTCTGCCAGCTTTTAGTCTCAGACGATCGATTTATTCTACTGATAGGCATCAACGAACTCATCTTGACTTATTGTGTAACAAAGATCGAATTACGATTTCTACTTTTAGAAAAATAATACTTAGAAAGGAGAACAACAGGAATTGACCTAGTCTGATCAGAATAATGATATCAGAATTATTTATCTTGGCATAACTATACAGCAAATTTTTGTTACAAAACAGAAAAAAGCTCTTTATCTCTAAAAAAAAGTTGAGTAACTGGTATTTTTGTTCTATATTTGATTAAAAAAAAATTAATTAAAAAACAAAAGATTTTTAAGATAAGGAAACTTAAGCAGGTGGTCACAAATAAAAAGGTGCTGTCTTTGTGATAATAGGTTCTTCATATTTTCAAATAAATCGACTCTCAATTAAGCCAAAGTTATAGAGGTTTTAGGAAAGAATTAGTGTTTTTTCAACAAACTTCAAAATTCAAATACTAATTCCTCTAATTAAGTAAAAAGTATTTTTTCTCATTTTAATCGTTTAAAAAGAAATCAATGTTAAATTTCACTCTACGAAGAATTTTTTACACATAAAAAGGAAAACGAGACATTATCAATTGCATGAAGAAATTCTGGTTTTCTTTACAACATTAATTAGTAGAGACAGTACCTGACATAATTTTCTCAGATCTTTTCGAGACCAGATCATGACACATCTTAACGATGTTCCCTTGAAACATCCATCATTAATACTTAAAAAATTGCCCTTTTTAGTAATTAGAATTGTTAATTGCGAAAAAAAAATTTAAAACTGGATCTTTTCAAGAAAAAATTAATTTCCTGATATAATCTAATCTAGGAAATAAAAGATTGAGTATATTTTGCAATTTCAAAGAAACACAGTTTACTCAAAAATAAAACTTGAAATTGTAATCTCAGCTTGAAATTAATGTTAATTAAATCTTAAATGTAAATTTATACAATTACTTTTCCAAATCACTTCTTATAATCATTGAATGTGCAATATTTATCTCCTTCTTTTAACTTAACGCTGTTTGAGAAAGGCAGCTTACGGCGTTGAAATCTATGATTAATGCCGTAAGTGAAAGGGCATTATTACGTTAATAATACTTATTTCAGATTAAATCATGTATTCGGCAAATAAAATCTTTTCAAATTCCAATTGCACGGAAATCCATCTCAAAGAATAAAATGCCTTTTCTATTTAACTAAACACGTTTCCTCTTATATATGTTACAAAAAATGAATATTTATTCAAAAGACTATTTTCTAAATTTGACATATTTTTGAGGTTTAGACGCTGAAATTCAATTATTCATTCTTAAAGCCTTGTGATTAAATATTTTTTAAACATGAAAGAATTGCTCGTTCGATTGCTTGTTTTCTTCTTGCTTGTTAGTTGACAAATAAAATTATTAACTTATTTTGGTCAAAAATTGGAAGCTTTTGTACATTATAGATAGTTACACAGAATAAGAGTTTCGTTTTAAAAAAGAGGCTCTTATTTTCTGCCGGATCAAGTTTTAAAACAAAAATGTATGAGAGATATGACGTTTTAATTTTTTAATTTTATTTTAATTAGGACTGCTTCAACTAATAAAATGAATATTTTTGTCTATAGTGCTATTTCAAAAACAAAAAACAAACTAAAATCACACTTTTGTTGAAAAGTTTTCAGAAAAATATAAATTCAGATGGCTGTATCGCCTAAACTATATGAGATAAATTATTCTTTATTTTTCAGTTTTACATAATTCAATGCACATCAATTTCTAACATAGTGGTATGCTCACTGTAAAAACTTGGATTCAATTTAGGACTTTATTCAATATTAAAAAAGTTTACGCAACAAAACAATTGCAATTCAGTTTGATCCACCAATCTGACGAAATAAGGTCGATTTGTGAATCGAAATGGGCTCACAATGAGAATCATCTGTCGACACCTAAATGAATTCAAGGAATTTAAGAAATTCAAGGAATTAATGAAATTCAAGGAATTCACGGAATTTAAGGAATTCTTGGAATTCACCAAATTCTTGGAATTCACAAAATTCATGGAATTCACGAAATTCAAGGAATTCATGAAATTAACGGTATTAATGGAATTCATGGAATTGACGAAATTTATGTAATGCACGGAATTTATGGAATTTAACATATTCACGGAATACACGGAACGCAAGGAACTCACGGAATACATTGAATTCATGGAATTCATGGAATTCGCGATATTCAAGGAATTCACGCAAATCACTGAATTCGTGGAATTCACGCAATTCACTGAATTGTGGAATTTACGGAATTCATGCAATTGAAGGAATTCACGGAATCAATGGAATTCACGTAGTCCCAGGTATTCACGGAATTCATGAAATTCATGGAATGCACTCAAATCGAGGAATTCACGGCATTCATGGAATTGAAGGAATTCACGAAATTCGTGGAATTCACGCAATCCACTGAATTTTTGGAATTTACGAAATTGACGGAATACATGGAATTACGGAATTCACGAAATTTATGTAATACAAGGAATTCCTGAAATTCAGTGAATTAATGGAATTCACGGAGTTCGTGGAATTAACGAAATTCACGGAATTCACGGATTCATGCAATTGAAGGAATTTATGGAATTCACGGAATTCGCAGAATTCATGAAATTCAAGGAGTTTACGGAATTAAAAAAATTCACGGAATTTATGAAATTCATGGAATTCCCCAAAATTGAGGAATTGAAGGAATTCGCCAAATTTATTGAATTCAATGAATTCACGGAATTTAAGGAATACACGGAATTCAAGGAATACACTGAACTCGAGGAATTCACGGGAACGAATGAATTCGCGGAATTCAAGGAATTCATGAAATTCGCGGAATTCAAGGAATTCATGAAATTCACGAAATTCAAGGAATTCATGAAATTAATTAAATTCATGTAATCCAAGGAATTCACGGAATTTACAGAATTCATGGAATACACTCAAATCGAGGAATTCGCGGCATTCATGCAATTGAAGGAATTTACGAAATTCGTGGAATTCACGCAATCCACTGAATTTTTGGAATTCGCGAAATTGACGGAACTCATGGAATTTACGGAATTCACGAAATTGATGGAATTCAAGAAATTCAGTGAATTAATGGAATGCATGGAATTCATGTAATTTAAGGAATTTATGAAATTCAAGGTATTCCCAAAATTCGTGGAATTGAAGGGAATCGCCAAATTTATTGAATTCAATGAATTCACGGAATTCAAGGAATTCGCGGAATTCAAGGAATTCGCGGAAACGAATGAATTCGCGAAATTCACGGAATTCATGTAATTGAAAGAATTCGCGAAATTCATGGAATTAATGTAATTCACGAAATTCAAGGAATTAACGAAATTCACGAAATTCAAGGAATTCATGAAATTAATTAAATTCACGAAATTCAAGGAATTCATGAAATTCGCGGTGATAATAGAATTCATGGAATTTACAGAATTCACTAAATTTATGGAATTAAAGAAATTAAAGGAATTCATGAAATTGACAGAATTAATGGAATTCACGGAATTCAAGGAATTCATGAAATTCGCGGTAATAATAGAATTCATGGAATTCACAGAATTCACTAAATTTATGGAATTCAAGGAATTAAAGGAATTCATGAAATTGACGGAATTAATGGAATTCACGGAATTGATGGAACTCACGGAATTCATGGAATTCATGGAATTCGTGGTATTTACGGAATTCGTGGTATTCACATAACCCGTGGAATTCATGTAATCGAAGGAATTCAAGAAATTTATGGAATTCACGGAATTCATGTAATTGAAGGAATTCACGAAATGTATGGAATTCATGAAATTTATGGAATTTGAGGAACTAATAGAATTCAAGAAATTTAGGGAATTAATGGAATTCACGAAATTCACGAAATTAATGGAAGTCGTAATAATATTGAAGCCTGGAACAATTGAAACAATGCACCCTCTGAATCAATTTAGTTCGCTCTCTCGCATCATTTATCAATCTGAAGTTAGCAAACTAAAAAAGACAGAAATTGGTACTAAAATAGACTATTTGTGGGATCATATTAGAACGCCCAAAAAAGGATCCCGGATAGAAATGAATGCCTAGTTTTTACTGTGCTCTGAAGTGAAGAAGTATTTGAAAAACTGATAAAAACTGCAAATTTTCACACTTTTCCTAAATTTCAATGGGTCCTGGATGTCCAAAGATGTTTAATGTTTAGATAATTTTTTCAATACAAAACTACAGACCTTAAGCGAGAAAGACCTCGTTTTGGAGTTATTTCTACGAAAATATACATATTAAACTGAAAATAAAATTTTTTAATTAAGTTTATTCAACAATCTGTCCAACGAGTTTTTTACTTTTTTCTTCAAAATAATCATGAAGCATCACTGAAGTTATTTTTTTTTTTTTTATTATATCATCAAGCCGTTTCCCTTTCGGGGTAGGCGTGAATTGCTCGGTTGGATAGTAGTAATGTGTGGATGGGTGATGCATGCCGTCTCGCTGTTTCAATTTTAAACTGAAGCTGTGCAATACGCTCGCGAGTCTTACTGAGGCGTACTGAAGTATCGTTACTTCGATTGTCGCTAAGTAGGGACACCGCCTCCTCGTAAGCTACACAGTTCAGATTCCAGAGATTTACATTTCGGCGACCAAATCGGGGAGAGCATTCTTAGCTTCAGATAATTTGTCCATCCTGAGGAAGACTTTCTGGTGAATAGATCTCCTGCTTCCCATGTTTACATTATCGCCTATCTGTGAAGGTGGTCTTGCTGGAACGGCTGGTATGTTCGCCGGAGGATGATGCTCTTCTTCTTTCCGATGAAGAGCTTCATATCCGTTTTTGCGCAAAAAGGATACCTGATCCCTTAAACACTGAGGCGCTTTATGAGCATATACCGGGTGCATATTGACCCAACGTTCATGTAACCTCTGCATGAATCCTCTTCGCGCCGATGAACTTCTTTGCGAACAGGTAAGAATGTCCCTCCGGAGTTGGTCCGACCACTTAAATCTATGTTTCAAGAAAATATGAAAGACTTTAATATAAATATTATGCTTTCTGAACTTTTGATTACTGACAAGATTCACGTTCATGATACTTCGAAATTTTATAGCATAGAGCACTGATGCATTCTGGACTTTATTTCAAAGAGATATTTATTCTTCACCTTGAAATAAAAAACTCAAATTTCGCTTGTAAAATAGTGGAAAATCGTCCACTTAGTGATTGTCACTCATTTTGAATGAAATTTCACTTGAAGAAAAAAAAATCATATTATTATTATTACGATACGAACTAAAAATTATTCAACTTTCTCGATCTTTCACTTTTTCAATTCCCTGAATTTAAATCATTGAAAAATTTGCGGAATTATGAATTCTGTGTATTTCAACTACTAGATTTCTGTGTTTTTTTCACTTTTGCACAGTTTGTCTCAAAAAGAGAACCAATAGGAACTGAATAAATTATTTTACATAATGAAAACTTATTTATTTATTCATTCATAATAGATTGATATTACCTGATTTTTTTATTATATTCATTTTGCGCCATTGAACTGTATTAATAATCATATCTGAGACTCTCGCTACAGTCCGCGCGCGCGTCGTATATCCGCTAGCGACTTGAGGGATTAATAATTGATTCAATATCACTTCGATTGGGCTAAAATTTGCTATAAAAATTCTTTGTGCAGTTGTCAACAACTTTATCGCTTGAACTTTTTTGTTTCTTAAAATTCTCTCGAAAAACGAAACGCTGTAAGTTAAAAAAGTCCAATGTACGCCAAGCATCATAAAAAAATTATTAACATTTTTTTTGAAAATAAATTGTTGAATTACTTTTATTGTATCAGTTTAGGCACATTTAGAGCTACGTCACCTGAAAATTTTATTCAAAAATCCTAAAAACTGACTGACTGAGCACCAGTTGAAGTGAAAAACGAATTTAACCCTCAATGTTATCCTTGAGGACTTTTATACTCAGCCTTTTTCAAGCGTGAGTCATTTTTGCCATTTTGTGTTTAGTTTTTATTTATTCTTTTCATATGTCAAAATTAAAAATATATATATTCACTAGTTTTATCTTATAAAGGATATAAAAAAGTATATCCAAACAAATTTTCATGCAAGAATATTAAAAATCCATTTCACAATAAACAAATTTCTGATGGGGTCTTCAGCGAACCCCCTCATTTTTCATATTATCACAGAGAGGGAATAACTCTAAGGGTTAAATCGATTTTACAAAAAAACATCATTATTTTTTATTTCATTAGGAAACTAAAAAAGCTGCAACTTTTTGCCTGCAGAAAAAAGATGCGCATTGAAATTCTACATCTACATATAGTCTTTGAAAATTACAATTCTAACATTTTTCCGAAAGCCTCCAGAGGTCTTCCCACTCTCGGCGAAATAATTTTATGTGCTCTTATTTGATCCAGCAGCACATTTTCATGAAAGTTAATTGTGTTTTAAAAACATTCGAATGATATTTTTTTCCAATAATTAGAATTGTTCATTGATCTAAAGTTATTTTCTGTCAATACCAAATTCATTTCTTATTTTACATGCACAAATACAAAAAATTATAAAATTTTATGCTTAAGTTAGGTTCACGCAATAAAAATAATTAATTTCGTTTTTTTGAATGAAAAATCAAGACATAGTGCAATCAAAATAGCTACTAAAAATCAGGACATGTCCTGCTAGAACAAAATGTGTTGTCAACCTCACCATTAAAAAAAGGCCAGTCACATTTTTCATACTTGATTTGATATTCTCATTTTTGAGGTAATTACTTACCGACTGCGTTTTGTCTTAGGCGTGCTAATTAGTATACAACTTTGAAACTAATTTTCAATTGTTAATTTTCATAATTGCTAATATTATAATAGCATTAAAGGCATTTCATATTTTCATTTTGAAGAAGGCTGTGTGATAGAGTACAATTTTGAATTTTATGTATAAAATAATTTGTTATAAAATTTACAAATATATCATGCACAACGGGATAAAAAATCTTTTATTATTGTATAAATAAAATAAAGCTTCACGATATAAATTTCATGGACACAATTTTAATGTATTTATTTTAAAATTACAATATAAATTTTATCATAATTCGTAACAACATTTTTAAAATAAAATTTATAAACATTTTGATAAACCTGAATGAAAATTAATCTTTTTATTATAAATGTTTCAATAATATGCAACATATTAGTTTATATTTTGATAACACAATCTAATGAAATAAGAAAACTGGTACTTATTTTTATATCATCTATTTCATTTATTCATTAGATGATACTTATTATATATGAAGATATTTCAAAATTAAAGCCATCTCCCATGCTCTGGATATTATGATATTATTTTTATAGCTGCCAAAAGATAATTAATTGGATGCTAAAATTTGTTGCGTATGCTTAAAATATATAAATTAATAAATGAGAATTATACTAAATTATACTTACTTCATGAAACAACCTCAACATCCATAGATTAAATAGACTCATAGATTAAATTCTTCGATAATCAATGTTGAAGCAGGAACAAAATGTTCTGATTGTTTTTTTAACAACACTGAACAGCACGAATCATTCAATTATGAACAGAAACAGGCAACATTAAGCATCAAGCACTATGCACTATCGAAGCATTATTTTGCAATAATGGCCATGAATCCAGATCATTGTTGATCATTGTCATGATCAAGTCAATATTGTGCCGGAAAGATCCGTTGGGTGGCTCTGACGCAGCAGCCTAAGAGTTTATAAATAGTTGAATTTTGAATTGCATTTACTTCCATTTTCAATCACTTAAAAATATACCAGTTCTTGGCACAGATTTTCCTACAATTGAAATTGATATAGAAGATCGCCTTGGTTTACCAATACCATTTGAGTACGGTGCGCTGACAGCTACACTTCACTTTAGGCGTATTGACTAGATAAAAGAAAAATAATGAGTCATTACATAGATTATTACTCCTTACAAGTTGGCAGAAGGGGAATCTCACAAATATACGTTGGAGCTCCTTATCAGAAGGGACATGATATAGGTCGTTTCCTCGGGGGCTTACTTCGTCGTGTTCTCCCTTTCTTGACTAGCGGAGCCCGCGTCATCGGTAAAGAAGCTCTTCGAGCTGGAACGATTGTTATGAATGATATGGATAATATGATACTTCTTAAAAATTCTGTCAAGAATCGTTTTGCAGAATCAAGCCAAAATTTAAAACGTCGTGCAGTGGAAAAAATGGAGAATATCATCAACGGTTCGGGCTAGCAAAGAGTAAATGGTCTACAAAAAATAAAAAAAAGATGACAAAGAGACGCACAAAATCAAGGAATAGCAAAATTACCGATATTTTTGGAAATGAATAATAGAAAAAAATGTCGTTATTACACTCTCACTCCTGTGAGTGCTTAAATTCAGAGTGAGATCTCTCTTCACTATCTCCAACGCAGACATCTATAGAGAGTTATCAATGTGTTAATTATAAACCTGTTTCTTCTCTCACTGATGACGCCCCCATAGAGTTTGTTGTTCCTGGTCATGGTGATGAATATAATGACTTAGCACACACCATGCTCAGTCTTCGAGTAAAACTACTAGCCCCCACAAGAGTAGCCCCAATAACTGTCCAGCTAGATAAAGTAGGACCTATCAACAATTTCTTGCATTCACTCTTCAATCAGGTGGATATATATTTCAATCAAAAAGTAATATCACAAGCTAGTCATTCTTATGCATATCGAGTATACATTGAAACTTTACTCAACTATGGGCCAGCTGCCAAAAACAGTCATCTTACATCATCTCTGTGGTACAATGATACTGCTGGAAAAATGGATAATTTCGATGCTAATAAGGTTTTAAAAAATCGACAGAAATATTTAAGTGTTGATAAATCTATTCATCTTATCGGTCATTTACATTGTAACGTTTTCAATGAAGATAAAATTCTCATCGACGGAGCAGAGTTACGAGTTCGGCTCGTTTGATCAAAAGATAATTTCTGTTTTATGGATAGTACAAGCAACTGTCATTTTCACATTGAGGAGGCCTCGCTACTTATTCGTAGAAACAAAAATCCCTTTAATTTCCGAAATGATAAAATTAATCATCTATCGCTTTATGTTGATGGTACTCAGATACCTTTGAAACCTCTACAACCATCATTCAAAACTAAAAATTTGTACATCGAGGCATATAACACGTTATTCACTGGAACTGGTAATCATTTTCTAAATGAGAGAAATAGTATTGATCGGCAACAATATCCAGTCGGAAATTGTTTATTTGCCTTCGATCTTACACCGGATCTCTCTGCTAATTGACATTCTCACTGGAATCTTGTAAAACATGGTAGTCTCAGAAGTGAGGTACGATTTGAAGAAGCGCTTGTTAGTACAGCTAATTGTAAGGGAGAGTCTCCGGTTGTGGGCACAGTTTTATTTTTGACACGTAATTCTCTTTCGAGTCCATATTATGCGGATATATGGATATCATTGGAAAGCTAGATGCCTTAGCTAACATTTTGCTCATGTAAGTACATTCATTCCGTCGAGTAGAAAAATTTTACGACCAATTTTGTGAAATCGTCCATTTTTGCAAAACACAAAAATCGTAACCAGTTGTTGGCACCCTTCGAAAACTCGCTGAAAATGGGGATAGTTACACGAAAATGGACCTAATTCTAAAGAATTTCAACGCTTATTAATTTTAAAGGCCTTCAGTGGCTTTTTTCTACTAAAAAATCTTTGATGGCACGAATCAGCGTATCAAAATCAATTGGTGCTGATTCCGTTGACTTCTTCAGGGTTGTCGCGACTAAAATAAGTCAACTAAAATAATTGAAAAAATACGTTAAACTGTTAATGGAATATCTTATTCCAGCATCAATGAGGATAGCTGACAGTTTTCAAGTCAAACAGATGCTTTAAATAAAAAAATGTGCCCGCAACCGGTAACATACATTTAAGTGCCCACAACCGGCATTCACGACCATTATCGGTGCATCAAGAAAATGTGCGATGTTTCATAACTTGCAGATAAATCGATGTGACATCTTGAATCACAACGAAAATACTGTGGAAATATCAATAACATTCACCTATTTAAGATTATTTACTTTGATTTATCGCAGTTTTTGAACATTGATAAATTACAAGTGCGTTAATTTTTATATACTTTTTTTCAATATGATCGCAGCTAATGCACAAATCATCTATTTACGTTGATAACACCCCGAAAACTGCGACCTTGTGTCAAAATACAAGTACGCCACCATTCAGATCCGCAATATTTTTATTCTGTCAGCTGTTGAACAGAGGTGCCCACAACCAGAGAGTGCCCGCAACTGGACATCTCCCCTATAATAATAATAATTCTTCACTTGCGCAAATCATCATTCATTTTAACACTATGACGCTTATTATTCAGATTCTAATTATCTTAGAACTTATACCTGAATTGTTTAAATAATATAATAATTATTTTATTAAACAATTGCTTTTAGTCACGTTGGGGATAGTTATTTTTTCAGATCAATTGCGTTGTGATAATAAATACTGAATCACAAGCGAAATAGTGTAAGAGATTTGAAAAAAATTGAATTTTTTCCATCTTCCATTAAGAAAAAGAGCAAGTGATATTACATGTTTAAATAGTTGCAACTGGCCTTTCAAAAAAAATATCACTCTCAACGTTCATTAACTGCGTCATGAATAAAAAAATAAAAAAACTTTTCACAATTAACGGCGAAAAAATTTATTCATACAAATGAAATTTATTTCAATAATTGCCAAATATCCGAAATAAAAAAAAATTACTTTTAACATTTGTTAACAGTCTTGTTAATTTTAGAAAATACAAACTTTTTACGATTTAGTGGAAAAAAATGATACAAATAGAAATTGTTCAAACAATTGAAAAATATGCTCAATTAAAATATCATTGCTGACTTTTGTCTGCTATATAATTGCTTAAAACATTGAGAAACAGTTTTGAAAAAAGACTTGGAAACTTGTCACTCATCGATTAAAAATAAAGTATGTTACATAAATGTTAATACATACCGTCTTGCGCATGAATTTGACATAAACTGTTATTTTGCACTAGTTGGGGTATTCTCTGGGCATAAGTACTTCTTTCTTGCATTTTTTCGAAATAAACTGGAGTCCCGCTTTAACGGATCCCGATAAACCGGTAAAGGTGTTACAGGGGGGCGAGAGAAAGGCATTTGCAAGGTCAGCGAAGTTGCGCAGTTTACGGTTCGGCACTATAAAAAGCCACAAGCAAGAATGAGAAGAAGAACGGTTTGGAGAGTCACGATTTACCATGAAGGCCATTGAGGGTACCCCGAAACGCTCGGTAAAGTGGGACTCTAGTGTATGTGGACGTCCGCGTGTAAAGGGCTCTCATAGCCGGCATGGAGTTACGTGTAGAGGCATATAGCTGGATAAATTTGCGGAATTTTAGGCCCAAAATGAACCCTCTTAGTTAAAAAACGAGTCACTGGGGCATTTTTGAAGTTGAAACTTCGAAAAAACGTTTTTCGAGAAAAACGCTTCTAACCTTGGCGATTGCCATAAGCACAAATGTCGTATTTTTTCTTCGAACATGAAATATACCTACTTCCGTTTACTATCTGGATATGATTATATTCCCAATTAATTCACTTTAGGTCTCAGTATCATCCCCCACTCAAACCCAAAAAAATCATTTTGACTTCAACTTTGAAAAACGCGAATATCCTCTAAACTAGAACCGGCCATAAGGGCCCTTTTCATGCGGATGCCCACATATGAGCTTTTCTCATTGAAAATCGCATGTTAATTTTAAAAGCCCGAAGGGAACGGGTTAATGTTGACCGTTTTGAAAGAATAAGTGTTTTATTTTTTCGGAAAACGAAAAAATTGGGGAGTGGGGGGTGGGGGGTGCGATTGATAACCAAAAATAAAAAAAGAGTTGTGACAGGTATAAATTTGGACTATCCTAGTTTGCTTATATTTGTTTCTATCACGCACGTGCCCATTAGTGATGAATCCTGCAAAATTTACAACTCGGCGAGCATTTCAAATGATTATTAAAAAATTCTATAGAAAACCACACGTTCGATCCAATATAGTTAGCTACGTGGGCACTTCATGTGTGCTTCACAGAGTGGGTATTTCCGGTGCAATTCACGAGTTATGATTTGAATTTTAATGTATTCACAGTTTTTCAAAACACACTACCAGCACAGTATCTTTTTTTGGTTACTCTATTTAAAGTTTGTTTAGTAATGGAAGAGAGAATTGTTTTTATTGATTGGTACTTTTTATTACGGCAATGGTATTGACTCTGTATGTAATATTCGGTTTTTAATACTACAGTAAAAAGGAAATATGTTTTGAAAAGAAAATTGCTTTTTTCTAACAAAATAATTTGTTTTCATTTTTTTCAGTGAGAGGCAAGTAAAGTGACCAGAGATGGGTAAGAATTAATCTTGGAAATATGAATTAGGGCAGCAATTTCGCAGAAATATTTCACACCACTTGAAATGAATCCCACTGGTTTCGAGGGTGGAAAAGTTTCAGCATTCCCAAACGAGTCCTTAACAACTTACCGCTAGACTCAACAATACGGCTTGGTGGTATTCGCTGACACTGACGGTATTCCACTTTGGGTAAGAAATTCGAGACTAAGAACAATATTGCGAGTCTGGCAAAACCGAGAGAGAGATGTGGAGCACTTTTTATTTTCACCTAAAATTCATGCAAATGGCGGAATTTCGTTTTCACACAAACAATTCTAAAATTACGGAGATAATTCTATTGTACTAGGGTGGTAAAAAGTCATGCATGTTGAATTTTTTTTTCGAATAGAGGTCATGCCAACCCATTGCGAAAAAATAAGATTTACGTTTCTGGGATTCAAGTTACGTTGCGGGAGGTCATTAGAATTTGTTGGGCAGTCTCCAACGTATAATTTCCCCTAAATTACATTGAATTTTTACGCATATAAGCTCTGTTTTTCCTTTTTTGCCATAAATTATTATATTCGACGAGTGAATTGTTTTGAAGCATTTTTCAAACAATTTTAAATTGTTTAAACAATTTTCATTTGCTTAAAAAATGTTGTTTTCCTATACTAACCCATCGAAAGGTACTTCATAGAGAGGAAGCTTCGTAATGGTAACAGTCCGGATGAATGGATGTGTGTGCTTGTCACACTTTTTTGTGAAAACGATAACTTGAAGAAGGTTGAAAAGAAATTTATGAAATTTGAAAGGCTTATTTTCACCATTAATATTTTTTTAAATTGACTTGAGGATTTATAACAATATTTATAACTGAAGAGTATTTATCATTGAAGAAAACGGAAGTTAAGGTTGTTTATATCATTTGAAAAATCGATTTTTACAGTAAAAATTATTACATTCACGTAAATCAAATTTGGTGCAAAAATAGAAAAGATTCACTTATTTAAGACGAATCAATTGACATATAATATTCATACACTTATTTGAAGAGTAAGGAAATTATGATCATTTATATTATTTGAAAAATCGATTTTTGTATTAAAATTTTTCGAATTCACATAATTCCAAGTTGGTGCGAGAATTGAAAAGATCAACTGATTTGAGACGAATCGATTGACCTATAATATTAATACTTTGCATTGAAGAGTACGAAAGTTTGGTCATTTGTATAATTTGAAAAATTTGGTATTTTTGAAGTGAAACTTCTTTTGGAACGGGTGTGATTAAAGAAACCGACCGAACGTACAACCGTGCGACCGAACGAACGAATGGATTCCATATCTCTCTGTCTCTCTCTTACAAGTATACTTTCTATACCTTCTCTCTGTAATCGCGTCTTCCTTTTGTGCGGCGATTCGCAATTGCTCTAAAGACTACTCTTCGATATCCCCACTATTCCCACGCCAAGCAAAGCATGTATATGCTCTCTCTTTCTCTTTCTGCACTCTCTTCCAACTACTCCACCCATATGCAAGCTTCTTTGCACTCATGCGCATCCTCAATGTATCAGTTTACTCTGTATGACACCAATCGGAGTAAAGTAAAGTTTCACTTCTGCCGTGTGGCCCCACTGTCACACACACATTTTTTTTTTAATTTTGACTTCTAAATACAATGAAAGTGGAAACACCCGAGATCCATTTCACAACTAGTTATTGTTTTTTAAACCAATTTTGTTCTAATATAAATATTTGAAATTGACCTTTTTCTGTAATTAATGCTGTACTTTGTCATTTTATCGCTTATCGTTGCATTTTTAAATGTTATAAAATTATTGAAATAAATAATATTTGTTTGAACAATTTGTTCATATTATCTACGATTTGATTTTTTCAGTAAAATCTCATTCTATCAAAAGTAGGTTCAATTTTTCAGTTTTTTGTAGTCAATTTAAAATAAAGCTGCTCAAACAAATATTAGTTATTTTATGAATTTGTATGACAGTAAAATATTTAACGATAAGAAACACACTTAACCAAATTTAGTGGAAACATCCGATTTTTTTATTTTATTTCCATTTAAATGTATAATTAATCTCCAATCAATTTTTTAAACATTTCGATAATGCTTCTAACAAAATAAATTTTCTCTTATCAATAGCAAATTACCGCATTAATTACAGAAAAAAATACGTTTCAAAAATTTATCTTAGAATAAAATTGGTTAAACAAACAAAAAATTATTTAAACAAATACGAATTCATTACATAATGTGGTAGTAATATCTGAGTGGCTTAGGTATTTGATAATAAGCGACAAAGGCAATCAAATTTAGAAAATCTAGAGTCTTCTACATCTTTTTGAGAAAAATATGCAAGTAAATAACAAATACTTGTTTAAATACTTAGAAAATTTTTGAAACAGAAGGCAATTTTCCTATAAATTACTAATTGTTCATTTAAACGTAAGAAATTCCTTTTAATGAGTTACCAGGCAATAAATTTATTTTAACTAATGAAAATTGTTTGAACAATTGGAAATTAGTTTTAAAATGCTGTAAAATATTTCACTGGTGAAGTAAAAAGTAATTTATGACAAAAAAAGGAAAAAAGCTCATATGTGTCAGTTTTGCGCAAATTTGTTAACTTCAGTTTTTTAAGGCATTTTTGGGGCTAGATAAGGCAAGGTGGGGGGGCTTCGACTTTATTTGAAAGTGAATTTTTTGGACCATCCTATTATATACAGTATACAAGTATACTTTTCAAGTTAAAACAACCTTCTTAAGACTTATATAAAAATATTTTTTTGAAATTTGAATTAGTCTATAAAAATCTGGAAGAATTTTCAAGAAAGCAGAAATAGTAGAGTGAATACTGGGTCAAGGCGTTTATGTATCTTTGGCTGTTTATCCTTCTGAGGCTTCATGAGACAATTGTATCGTGTGAGGTAAACGAAATAAAATTGTGGAAAGACCATGAGTAAATATTTAAAAGTTTCGGAAATAAATTGGATTAGTTGCTTGCACTCCTTCCTTTCAGTATCAACTTTTCCTCGAGTTTGCACAGTTCTCTTTTCTCCATTTATCAGCCCTGACTTTAAATCGCGGAGTTCCATAAACACCAGGTATACGCTCGAGATGTTTTTCGAGGGGTGTTTGCACTTTCTATAAGGGGCCATCCATGAATTACGTAAAAAATATTTTTTCCATTTTTGACCCCTTCCCTACTCCATGTAAAAAGTTGCAAAAACGTGGTTTGGACCCAACCCACCCCCCGCCTATGTTGCGTAAATTTGAAATATTGTTTTTCGAGTAAGACCGATTTATACGATAAATGTATCAAAAGGTGATAGTAATTAATGGCCTTTGGACTTTTCCCAAATATTGTCAGCCATGTCTTATCAAATACATTTTAGTTACTTACTACCTGAAGCACCCAATGACCAAATAATTAAGTTATTAAAATAAAAAGAAAGGAAGCTAAAATAATATAGAATATGCAACAAAGTAACTATAGAGGAGACCACCCTGTAGTAGATAACGATCCTACAGTAGATAATCCTTGATTAAAAATAGTAATGGATGTTAAATAATTAATTAAATTAATTAATAGTTAAGACACGATACGTGTTGATATATTGAATTTATTTTGATTATTCTGCTTATATTTGCGTCTATAATTAAGGATTATTTACTTTTAGATCATTATCTATTTAGGGTGGTTTGCTCTACACTTCACGAAAATTAAAACGTATAGAAAGCTGTATCATCTATTATTTTATAGAATCGATTATCATCGATTTTTCACGATTTTTGAAAATCGATGTTATATATCTCTAATCATTGTACCTATGATATGCATATTTTTCGATTTTTAAAATCACTTGATTTAATATTCTTAACAACAATTTAGAACATCGAAACCCATTATTAAAGGTTTTAGATATTTTAAGTTCCTGCTTAATTTTCCGTCAAATCTAGAAAAGTAGGTCACTAAATCTAAGGCGGTATTTAGTAAATAATGTAAAGCCCCATAAACTTAAAAAATGTTGAATGATTCAAATTCTTTCCCATTTTGGGAAATTCCTTGAAATATTTGAAAATCTATTCCTATCTTTGAAACTTTTCGAAGTCCCTCATTTCTTGTGAATGATTTAAGCATTTAAAGTTTCATTAGAATATAGTAAAATCCCTTGAAATCCCATGCAGTTACATGTATCCTGATGATATGCCTTGAAATTTTTTTTAATCTCTTTGAAATTCCTTGGCATCCACTGAAACGTGATAAAATATTCTCAATCCTCTAAAATCTTTTAAATTACCTTAATTCTTGTGAATTATTTTTTTCAAATTTCATTGAAGTATTCATGTGAATGATTTCTTTGAAATTTCATTAAAATATTATAAAATCTCATGAAGTTACATGAAATCTGATGATATGCCTTGACATTTTTTTAATCTCTTTGAAATTCCTTGGCATCCACTGAAACGTGATAAAATATTCCCAATCCTCTAAAATCTTTTAAATTACCTTAATTCTTGTGAATTGTTTTTTTTTAATTTCATTAAAGTATTATAAAATCTCATGAAGTTATATTAAATCTGAGGATATTCCTTAACATTCTTTTAATCTCTTGAAAAATAGTTTGAATCTTTTGAAATGCCTTTAAATCTTTGAAATCCTTTTATCATTTCTTTAAAATTGTTGAAATTAATTGGAATCTTTTGAAATATCATACAATATTCAAAATTCTTTAAAACCTTTCAATATTCTTTAAATCTTTGAGAATAGTTCGAAATATTAAAAATGTTTCCATATCTCTGAAATACTTCGAAACCTCTTAATTTTTGTAAATATAACACTAAGCCATCCCTTTCGGGGTAAGCGTGACTCACTCGGTGAGGAAAAGAGTAATAATGTGTGTGTGTGTGGGGGGGGGGGGTTGATTTTTAAATTGATCGAGAATTCCGGCGTTGTTTATTCAAATAACACGGTCGTTCCACAACACTGCTCCGACCCAGGTCGCTGATCAATCTCTCTAGCGATCACCCCAGGCGAAGAGCTTCACAACGTTATTATGTGAAGCTCTCCACTCGGACCCAATTAGTATCCAAATTATTTGAAATTTCAGTAAAATATTTCAAAATCCCTTGAAAATGTATGGAGTTACATGAAATCTGATGATATTTCTTGAAATTTCTTTCTATAAATTTCTTCTTCTATGAAATATTTCCAGATCATTCGAAATTCTGGGAAATTCTTCAAAACCTCAAGAAATTTGTTTAAGTCCCTCAAATTGACTAAAATCCTCTGAAATCTCTTTAAATTCTTGGAATATATTAAAATTGGTTGAATCTTTTAAAACATTTTTGAATATTTAAAATCCTTTGCAATTTCTTGAAATCTATTAAAATTCCGTACAATCTTTCAAAATATCCTAAAATCTTTAAAAATGCTTTGAAACATTTTTAAAACTCTTCAAATATTTGAAATCCTTTGAAATCCCTCGAATTTTGTGAATAAGGTCTTCGCAATTTCATTAAAATGTTATAAAATCCCTTAAAATCTCGTGAAATTGCTTGGAATCCCGTGAAATATTTGAGTTCTATAAAATCCTTTGAGATAATGAAACATTCATTATTGGAATGATTGATGAATTTGTTTTTGATTGTGGAATGATTTTGCAGGTAGTAGTTATTTCAAAAATTGTATAAAAATTTTGTTTTTATGGGTATTGTTTTTTCTACAGATTATAGAAAAAATGAAAATACTGATATAATTATACCGATATTAAGTCTTCATAACGTTCTTACAATAATTTATTGAAAATTTACTAAACATTAACGTACTATAATTTTTGACACATGGATTTCCTATACAATTTTATTTGTTAAAAATATTATGTAACAGTATATATTTACCCCCCCCCCAAAAAAAAAAGCTTTCACGTAATTTTTCAATGGCCCCTGAACAAGATCCTGGAAATTTATTTGAGACATAAATGATACAGAAATAACTAATTTGAATGTACAAGAAGTCAATTCTAGGAGTGAAAAATTTTCAGCTTCCACGCTATGTAGGTTAAAGAAAGAGATAAGAATCATCGTATTTATGATAGAGAAAGGAAACTAATAATTAGCATATTCAGCAGTTTGCGAGTGTGATGATGTTTCGTTTATAATTTATTTTGTCAAAGTACTGAATTACGTTCTGATGAATATGCGCTAATTATTCATGGCAGAGATCTAATATGCACTATTATCAGTTTCCATGCTGATGGTAATTCTGTAGTTGAAGTTCATCGCAAAGAATTTATGCACGTTTTAATTCAAAAGAGAAGAGTCAAATGAGATTTAAAAAATGTTGATCAAATAAATCTAGAGAAAAACTTATTGAAAAAATCTAGTTTGCTTAATTTAAATAAAAATATTTCAAAAGTATTTATATTATTTTCGCATTTCTATGCACAATAAGCAAGGATATACAAAACTGGAAGAAAATAAATATGGATCATTCCAATGATTTTTTTAAATTCTAGCCAAAATTCTGCGTGAGCATGTCAAATATTTAGATGGCGATTTTTTCTCATAGTAGGTGCCCAAAAACCACCGAAAACGATGTATTAGATTTTGCAAATCAGAACATTAGGTAGAACATTAGGAATTTATTAATTTCAAAGAGTTCAGCAATTTCGCTTTTATATAAAGTTATAAGGTATATTATACCAAATGAAACTTTAATGGAAATTATTTTAATCTCTTTCTTTTTACCTGATATCAATATTATAGGAAGGCTAAGAACGCTACTTTTGACAAAAATTAATATTTTTACATCGATTTATTTACTATAATATAAACTTTATATGTGAATATTATATGTAAATTCATTCATTCAACCTTGTACAAAAAATCTCTTAGAGGCATTTCTTTGCATTTTAATTTTTGAAGTACAGTTGATTTTTAAAACGACCTCTATTTTCGCGGTTTTTAATGACTTATTTTGTGGAATATTGCTTTTATATAAAAATATTCTAGAGAAATTGTGTATTTCGTGAGAATACAACTTTTTTGTGCATAACATTTTTTGTGAAGTCATTATTTTTCGATCAAATTGACCACCAATTTGACCACATTGAAAAATATAGATCTCAATAAATTACACATTTGTTCTGCAAAATATTTTTTCATGTAGTGAATAGTTTAAGAGTTACACTAGTTTTTACGATGTAAAAAAATGTTCCTTGTAGTTTTTCAAATTTATCAAGAAAGAGGCTGATTTTTCATAATCCAGTTTTGTAACCGGCTTAAAGAGATTAAAAAGCAACAAATATTTTGTGTTTAACATTTTTTTTAATATCAATAGTTATACATAAAAAATCAAATTTGATTTTAAACAATTTTTAACTTTCGGTTCTTTCTTGTATTTTTTGTGAAAAACGTTTATAAAACAATACCAGATAATAATAAACAAGAATTTTTGTTATCTCTAAATCAATTGAGCGCGTATGTATTAATAAATTGAAATTTTCAAGAATGAAGAAAATTTACCCAAACATTTTTTGCGAGTAATTAATGGGGAAATTTACACCGAGACTGAATCTATGAAAAAATATTATATTCAAAAATGTAGGTGTATTATTATATTAGAAAAACATCAATCGTCAGAGAAGCACTAAAGTTAATAATTCATTATTTACTTGCGATAAACTGTTGAGAAAATATAATTTATTATTAAAATATTTCTTCTATTAACACATACGCGACTCATTTGTTTGAAAAAAATATTGATTGTAGAGAAAAATGTTAAACACAAAATATTTGTGGTTTTTAAAAATCTGTAAGCCTTTCATAAGAGTGGATTATGAAAAATCAGCACCCTTCTTCATAAATTTCAAAAACTACAAGGAACATATCTTTACATCGTAAAAACTAGTATAACACTTAAACTATTGAGTGCATGAAAAACGTTTCACAGAACCAATATGTAATTTATCAAGATCTACAGATTTTGCGTGTAGTTTTCTTATTTGAAATACACACTTTCCTATGTATAGTTCGTGTTGTTAACAAGATCATACAAACTTAGTGTGATTTTTATTTTTGGTCGACTTTATCGAAAAATAACGATTCCACCAAAAATGCTCTACACAAAGAAGTTGTATTTTTACGAAATACACAATTGCTCTGCAGAGTATCTTTGTAGCATTTTTAGCCTTATACATATTTATGTACGAGAAAAACAAAGCGTTCACCAAAATTATTTCGATACAATTTTAATTTATCATAATTTACTTTATAACATGGAAGTGTCTATGCGTACCGAAAAAATCCAGCTATACTTACAGAAATTTCAATACACATAGCCCCTTTTCCAGCTCCCCTTATTTGCACCGAAAAAATCTGGCTACTTGTACCGAAATTTCAGTACACGTAGCCACGGCCTTATAACTTTATATAAAACCGAGAACGCTGAACTTGAAAATTGGAAATTGGCAGCTTTTTAACTCAGGTGAAATTTAGTGAATTGCCTTATTTTTCTAGTTATTGATATACGTGCATGATAAATATTTGCCCGAAAAATACTCTCTGAAACGAATAAATTCAGCCCTTAAACTTTAAAACCGGTATTGAATTACCTGTTTATACACATTTCAAAGAAAAGAAAACTTTACGAAAAATTTAAATTAAAAAAAATGTCTCGTCAATTTCAGCTTCGAAAAATCGCATACTTTGTTTTTGGAAGTTTTTGGGCACCTATTATTAGGACAAAAATCTCCAGCTAAACCATTAAAATGGTCGCGAAGCCGATTCTTAACAAAACTTTAAAATTACCTGTATCTAAAACAAACGTGAAAAGATGAAAAGGTAGAGAAGTTCATTTGTAATAAAAAATACAAAATTCTAATCAATGAAGTACTAACAGTCATGCTCGAGCGGGTTAAATACCTATATCGCACATCATGTCAGCTTGGATATCGAAAAGGAAGGGTTAGTGGTTCACACATCGAAAGCGAACCCGATCTTTTAAGTATACATATATTTAGGGTTGGATTAGAAGGGAATAAGTTAGTAAATTAGGTACCTAAAGCAAATTTGACACCAGTCCAAGCTTGGCGAACGTAGTTGATCAGCCGTCTGTAGAGAGGCCTGGGTGGCCTTTTCGGTGAGTTTCCCTCCTCCTCGTCACCGGTTTCTTCGGACTCAGAGGCACCTGGTGGTGGACCCACCCCACTGAGCGTCCCAATTCGGTTCCTCTCCCCGAGGATGTTTACGACTTCCAGTCCGATGCCCTGAAGTCCTGGGGGGTAATTCGCGGGGGCGACGCCGGACCCCTGGAGGATCGCACCGCCGCCCCCGCGACCTCTGCCACGTCCGCGGCCTCCACGACCCCATGTGGTGCCGCTACCTTCGACGCATCGACATGAAAGCGATTTTGTTTGTTAGTAGTTATTTACACAGCTTCAGGGACTAAATTTACTATTTTAGAATCAATATTATCTTTCAATTTTAAAGTAAAACTATTGAAGTTCAATTTTCAACAACTTTAAACTTTCAACTCCTCAACATTCAACGCCTACACATTGACTTTCAATTTTCAACTTGTAACTCTCAAGTCTGAACACTCAACTTTCAGCTTAAAACCTTTGACTTTAAACTTTCAACTTACAGCAAGGACATGTGCCAGACTGTCACGTGACCAATTCCTTTAAACAAACTTACGCATAAAATAATAACTTGAATGAATTTTCCATACCAGACATTAAACGTAAAGAAAAGTGGATTGCCACACCATTCGACATGTACTATTCTACATATTTTTAATAATAAATGTCCTTTTATTTATCATATTATTATTTGGGAACGATAGTTTTAACCTAACCGACGACCCTTTTTATTTATCTTCTTCGATCCTCTATGATAGGTGAGGTAGCATACACGTAAAAAGAGAAATCTATTGGAACGGTTTGTCCAAAATCGTCACTCTAGTCGCACGGAATTTATTTGCATAAAGAGAATTTGTGAAAAGGAATGTTATTCAATATTTACTCCTAAATAAGTGTAGTGCATAGAATATAACCATGGAATAGAAAGGAAGACGAATGTCTATCCGGTATGGAAAATTTATTCGAGTTATTAGTTTTTGAGTAAGTTTGTTTGAAAGAATTGCTCTCGTGAAAGTCTAGTTTGTGTCCTTAAAACTGATAAATATGTCAAATCTCAATACGAATAAATATTCAACAGTTTCGAATCTGAAAATGATAGTTTTGTACAATTTCAATAATATGGAAATTTAAAAAATCGAAGTGTTTAAGCCCACCGAAAATATCACCGAAAGTCGGTGAACCTAGCTGCCCTTTTACAATTTCTCGGGGTTCACCAAATGTATTTCTTTTACTTTTAAAGAATTTGGGTGTACCTAGACACAGCCTTTAAAAATATTTGAATGCAATCCCTCCTTATAAAGCGAGAGCGACGATTAAACTCGTGTTCGGGACCTTAATTGGGTCAGACAGTCATGATTACTTTAATACTTCGAACTTCTGAAAACAAAACCGTTGACAATTTAATACCCGAGATCAAAACTCGTTCTCAATTAGCATAAGAAATAAATTATCCAAATCCATCAGGAAAATTAATTGTTCTCGGACTTTCCCTGACCAATTTTTCATTTTCCCTGACCGTTCTAAATTTTTCTTTTAGGTACAAAAACATTAAACGCAGGTGATCAATGAAGCTAATGCAAACAAGGTTTGTTTCTAAATTTATTAATTTTCAATCAAAAACAGTTAAATTACACACAAAAATACGAGCTTTTAACAAATTAGTTAAATCCCTAACCAAACCAGAATAATTTTTGAACCATAACGAGCCATTTTCAAACAAAAGAGCTGAATTTTCTACCAAGAAAGATTTTTCAGTTAATAAAGAAAAAAAATCTCATCTGAAATATTGAATTTTCAAGCCAAAAAGAAAAATTTCCTACGAAACAGTTGAGTTTTCAACCCAAAAGTATGAATTCCATTACAAAATAATTGATTTTTTAACCCCAAAAGATGAGTTTTCAACAAAATGAGATAAATTTCAACTAAAAAAGATTAATTTTCAAGCAAAAATGGAATAGTTACATTTTGAGTTAGAAAATTAGTTTCAACTAAAAAAAATAAAGAAATTTCGAACAAAATTTTTAACCAATTTCAATCAATGAAATGAATTTTTAAGTGAAATAATGAATCTTCCATAAAAACGTGAATTTTTGATTAAATAGTTGAGTTTTCAATCCAAAAGATGAATTTTCTACCAAAAAATACAAATTTTCAACAAAATACAACAAAATTTTCAAATAAAAAGATAAATTTACAATTAAAAGTATAATAGTAAAAATGTTAGAAAAATTACTTTTCAAACAAAAAAAACACGAATTTTCAACAAAATAGTTATATTTTCAGCCAAAGAAATTAATTTTTAACTAAAAGCATGAAGGTTCAATTAATGAGATTAATTTTTTACGAGAAAAAAAAAATGAATTTCCAATAAAACAGTTGAATTTTGACCTAAAACAGATACATTTTCAAGATAAAATAGAATAGTGAAACTTTCAGTTGAAAAATGTTCAACATGATTATTTTTTCAACTAAATACATGAATTTTCAGTTAAATATTTAAACTTTTAAAGAAATTTTTATTCTAATAGTTAAATTTTCAACCAAAGAAGTGAATTTCTTACCAAAAAGATGAATTAGACACCAAGAAGATTAATATTCTACCACAAAAGACGAATTTTTTACAATAAACAGAAATTTTCAACCAAATAGTTGAATTTTTAACTAAGGAAGGTAAATTCTCAATCTAACCTGGAATAGTTGAACTTTTAGTTTGAATAATTAATTTTTAACAAACAAAAATTTTAACTACTAAATAGTTCAATTTTTCACAAGAAGAGGATTTCCTACTAAAATGATGAATCATCAAACAGGAAAATAATTTTTTAACAAAGTAGTTGCACTTTAAACTTAGTGTGTTGAATTTTTAATCAGAATAATAATAAAAAAAATAAAATTAACTTCAATTTAGTTTATCGACAATTCGTTGACTTCCTCAGGTTTTCTCTGATATTCCCGGAGCAGTTCTAAATTCCCTGAATTAGCAACCCTGAATTTATGGTTTATGGAACTTAGTCAACTTGTAGATCCAAATGTGGACACTGCGGTTCCTGAAGCTTGTTAGGAACTCCTATACCTTGTAGCAAATATTTTCTTCCACATTTTCCTCCGTTGCAATTAATGACTGAAAATCGCTATTCCAGATGGTTACTTTGGAACTGAATTATGTACACTCCATATTTACTTCAACGGATATAATTGCTTCCATTTCCGGCAAGACTCAACGTGGTGGATTTATTTTCAGATGTAACAACTAGTAACAATTTTTAACATTCTTGCATTACAAGATTTTTCAGTTTTGTTTTCAAAATATTGGCTTCTAGATAATTTCAACCAAATACGTTTACTGAAATAGTCAATTCTGAATAATTTTTATGATCTAGTAATAAAAAACTTGTCTCCCGTCGCTTGATTCGAACGAAAAATGTTCAAATCTGAGACAGTTTTATAAAATATTAAAATCAGTTGTTTTTTCATCGATTCGATAACTGTTGGATATTTATTTGTAATTATAAATGAATAAATTAATGGTGAAGTGGATGAACTACCTTGTCGCTTTTTGTAGGAGGGGAGCCCCACCACGGGGCCGCAGCCCCCCGCGCTCCCCGCAACAGAGGAGCTGATGGTGGAAAGACAGAAGGCACCCCGACCGCCACCCCCACGAGGTTCAAGTTCACGTCGACGACAACCACCCCCACCCCCGCCCACTTCTCCGCCACCGCCACCCCCGGCGGACAACACCACGACGGGCCCACAAATACTCTTCCACCCCCCTCCTCTTGACCGTGTCTTCTTTTATCTCCAGGAGGATTTTACTCTTTTCCCTTTTGAATGCCAACACGTTCCCGGTGTATCCTGAAAATAAGTTTTTTTTTGCTAGAGATGGCACCTTCATATTTTTCATGGTCATATGATTTATAATTTTTTTCTTTTACCTTAAGGATTATAATTTTAAGTTGGTTTGATTTTTATAACGGGCATTCTTTTCTCAAGCATACCTACCCAAAAAATGAGGTAGTGAGATTTCTTACATTTCGGATGTATTTAACTGCTTACGTATGGGATAAAAAATTTTGACATGAAAGTTTTTGATTGATTTTTGTAAGACATGTTGAATGGTTAGTTCCATTTTTTAGAAATCAAAAACATCACAGATCGTGAACACTTTTTTAGAATTATTATCTGACTTTTCAAAAGAAAGGTAAAGTATTTATTTCTTCAATAGATACACCAAAATTTATTATTGAAGGCCACATCAACATTTTTTTTAACAACTCTTACGTTTAGTGAAACTGGAAAAAGGTATTATTTCAGGCCTAATTTTAGGTATTGAATAAGACTCAGAAAAAACAGTCTCGAGTGGTATTAAAATGAGACCGCTGTTAGGAACCTAGATTCATTTGTCTTACATTGAAAATAACAGCATGAAATTCTCCTATTTAAAAAGAGGACGCCTAAAAACTGATGCCATAAAAGAGGAGACCTCTAGTTTTTTCAGTGAAAGGTTTGAGAAATCCTGTCGAAGTAATCGAAAAAAATGTGATAATTCCATTTTTTTTTAAATTGAGATAAGGATTCTTTCTGTTTCGAAAATATAGTAATAATTCATAAAATTATCTTCTAATTTCATATATCAACAAGAAATTGTGAATTTATATCACTAGAATATGAATAATCAGTGTCAAATGCCTTTACTGAATAAAAAGTGAATAAATTCATTTTCATTTTATCAATAACTTCAAAGACAGTATTATATTAAAAAGTTTTTCTGCATATAATTTATTAACAGCCCGAAAAGCCCTTTTTAAGTTTCATTTTGATCAATGGATTTCAAATTACAATATATCCTTGGATATTGATAAATTAACTAAAGTGGGTATATCATGTTTTTCTCGCTTACTCTTCAGTTATATTATATATTTTAGGGTTGTCCATTTTCCATGGCAAACAAAATTCCTTTAAATCAAAACGCACTGTAGCATAATTTGGTCAGAAAATGGTCATAATTTTGGTTGAAAGTGTGATATTTTGACGCTAATATAGGTATTTATCTTTTTCTTTTTGATTCTGATAGAATTTATCATCCTTTTTCGAAACCTGTTTGTAAATTGTAGAAACATTTTTCAACAAGCACCATTTTTTCTCTTGACTTTTTTTTAGATTCGATAGATATTTTTTGCCTGAAAAACAAAAATTCTTACCTCTATTAAATAGTTTTCCGTATTGTATGACAAGGTCCCAGAATTTTGGCAATCCTTAAAAAAATGTTTAGGGGCACAATTATAATATTGTATCTTTCTGTTCCTTAGAAATCGTACTTTCTATGACTTTTACAGGCGCAAAATAATTTTTTTCAATCGAACAGAAAATTTAAGATTTGTCCTTAGCATTACCTACGATTTTTATTTATAAGATATTTTTGTAAAACTAAGGTATATCTTTAAAATAATCTAAAACTACAAAAATCACACTCTGTACGTAAATTTGATGCTCTTAACCTCTAGATAATTCTTTGAAAATCTGAAAAAATTAGGAGAGTATTTTCTTACTCAGAGAAACAAACTGTCGCGATATGGCCGCCGAAGAATAAAAACAATTTTTTGGTGAATCTCCCTAATAAATACCTATATTAGCTTAAAATATATCATAATTTTAACAAAAATGTTGACAAGTTTTTTTTAATTCGCATTTTCAATTGAAATAATCCAAATACTCATAACTTTAGCAAAAAAATGTTTTCGTAAAATCGGTATGATACGTGTCGTCTTATTCCTCTTAAGAAGTAAAATAATTGAGTAGCAAATGATTCTGTGACGTATATATAGACTGTCTACCCGATTTGAAATTTATTTGGTCCATGAACATTAAAAAAATTAATGAATACAACAATTTTGAAAATATAATGCGTTATTTCTAGCAACAAGATTATTTTACAACAAAAGGAGACATCTTTTCTAAAAAAATAATACAAGAATTTGTAGCTAGGACGAGAGATGTAAAACAAAAAATAAATATCGATTGAGCATTCCCTAAAGATTATACGATTTCATTTCTTTCGTTGAAAAATTTGTTAACGAAAAAGAAACAATTTAGTATACAGTACAAAATGAATTGAAAAAAATTTTTGTCAACCCTAATGTATTTATATAATGCTATTTTATTATGATTCGGAGTATAATTTGTGATTGGGGCTGTCGTACTAGATAGTGTGTATTTATCAGCTTTTAATTAGCTGCCTCCAATCTCGAACAAATACCAATAAAACTAATGATACGACACTCAAATTCAAAGTCAAAACAGTCAAAATTGCCAAATTTAAGATGGCGGACTAAAAATAGGACCTACACTCCAAGCGTGAAGGGTTGTTTTTACGTTTGAACTGGAATCTATCGTGTAACTTGAAAGCCAAAAAGTTTCTAAGGGATTCTCGATGTTACTGAATTCAAATTTGAGATCGAAATCACAAAATTAAAAATGGCGGATCCAAAATGGCGCCTCCCTCCGTGCCATAGGAGTGTTGCTTTACTTAAACTAGAATTACTCGAGTGATTCGGATACTAAAATGCTCCTAAAGAGTTTTCAATGTTGCTGAATTCAAATTTGAGGTCAAAATTACAAAACTCAAAATGTCACAACTGTCACATATCATTAATAATTAGCAACGATTATCAGTCGAGAGTTATCGGTGTCAACAAATTCGCACCTCGCTCTTTGCCGCAGCAGGCATAACCAACAAGGAGGTGGCGAGTATTTTAGTATCCGAATCACTCGACTAATTCTATACTCTGTTCCCCGAGAGAAGGTCCTGAAGAACGACCAATTTTGGTTTTCTTCGCGCAACCTATTGGTAAATTTTGTCAAGAAGGCATGATTTCTTGACATATTTCAGCCAATCTGAAGTGAAGTCCTTCAACTTCATGAAAATCTCTTTTCTTGATTGATTTACGACATCGGTCGACAGTCTGGTTTTTGACTGATATCTGTTTCGGCGACCTTACCGCAGCAGGGTCTTTTGCCCACAGACAGGTCAAAGGAAAAAAATAAAAAAACTGTCAATTTTGCAATTAGCGACTTGAAAATAATATAATCAGCATCTACGAATTTTTCCGATTCCAATAATATATTACTTGCTTCGAAAAGTTGAAGATTTGAAGAAGTTTAATTGAAGAAACTTTAGCTCAATATTTTATTTAATATTGGTTAGTTCTCCAATTTTCAACCTTTATGGACAAATTCCATGTCATTCGAATCGGAATAATGTACACATACCGAATATATTACTTTCAAGTGGGTGATTGGAGAAATATCGATTTTTACCTTTTTAATTTTTGTAACTCGAGACCTGCATGCGGTGAGGTCCTTTTCTTTTATGGCTAACATCTGGTAAAAATCCTTCCAAAAATTTGAGAAAGAAACTCAATGAGAGTTATAAATATTCAACGGGGACCAATGTACCAATGAGAAGAGGAATGAAGAAACTACGTGTAAAAAAAAGGGTAAGGGCACTCCTCCATCAAGAAATCACAACCCCCATGCTCGTCTGTAGGACCTTCTCTCGGGGAACAGAGTATGGTCTGAGTGAAGCAAAACTCCTATGACACGGAGGGAAGCGTCATTTTGGATCCGCCATCTTGAATTTTGTGATTTCGATCCCAAATTTGAATTCAGCAACATCGAAAACCCCTCAGAAACTTTTTGGCTTTCAAATAAGTGATTTTCAAACCTGAAAACTACTCATCAGATACGAGGGGTAGTTTCTAACCCTAAACTTCAACCTTTACCTAAATAAAAAAAAAGTATTGATTATTTTTCAAAACTCTACAAATTTGCAAAGTTTCATCCAAGTCGGCGAGTAACACAATCAGGCTTTTATTCGGTATCATGTGCACATTGAGGAATTTTCTTCTGGAAGATATTGCAATAACGAATAGCCACAAGCATCCACATTATAGGCCGAGTTACGGACGTAGCTTTGCTTTTCGATTAACTTTTTGTCCTGATTGTGCTACATCGTCACCGGAAGTAGACTCGCGCGTGGTCCGATTCTCCAATGTCAGCGGTTTTCCCGCCCAGCGTAGAATTTCACAATTTCCCGTCTGCATACGATTCCCTGCACACGTTCCTCTGTTTCTTGTTCAGGTTTCGTCCCGGATAAATATATAAAATTTTACGACCATCTACTTACGTCGTTTCTGAATGAGCTATTCTTCTTACAGAAAGAAATAAAAAAATACTTTGGACATTTGGAAAAATATTTCCTTGTTTAAACGAAAATTTCTTTGAAGCCAAGTAATGTGGTTTATAGTATACGTACAAAAAAACATTTCTTCAACTAAAAAATATTCGTTCTAAAACATTTTTTAAATTTGAATTGGAGTAATATTTTTTCCAAAGAAAGTCTTCTTTGAAATGAAAGAAATGTTTTCTTATATTACTTCAAATTAGGTAAAAGATTGGTTTCCTTAACCAAAAAATTATTTGACTTAATAAAATAATTGACTTGAGTACACAAAGTTTTTATTGGTTCTAACTGGAATACTTATTACAAAGAACAAAAATTTTATTATAATGATCCAAAATTTATTTTCTTTCAGAGGCTAAACAGGTGGTTTGCTCACTGTGAGTGTGAAGACTTAGTACAGACCCGAAGGAGATAAAAGTTTTACATAAAAAATTCATTTTTATATTAAAGTTAAAAAAATTTAAGTAATTTCTTACCTAAAAATCCACTTTTTCTATTCTCATCTCAAGACTTGAGGCGGTGTGGTTTTCTTGGGGAGGACATAGTGCTCTTACTTGATTGCGGGTTAGTTATTGGCGTGGTTAGTAAATGATCTCTGAAACATGCAATTAAAGATACTGTTAGAACATATTCAAAATTTAGCCATCAAAAAGTCACATTCTTCTAAAATTAATGTTGGGCCAGGGGGCTAGGGTTCAGGTGACAAAGGTGGAGTGTCATAGATAAAGGGTCAAGATTCGTGGTTAAAGGTTAGACGTCAGTGTTTCAGCTTAGTTAATTATGGAATTAATTAAAAGAATATGTTGCACGAATAAATATTTGTTAGAAAGTTTAACTAAATATTAAAATAAACTCCCTGTCCATGTAAGAAATCTATTCTGTATCTTTCAATGAAAACTTAAATTTTGGCTAAATGAATTTTGATGAAAGGCATTAAAACTTTGAAGAAGAAGAACGCCAAGGTATCACAGCAGTAACTTTTAGCATAGCGAAGCTAAGGGATAACTTGTGGAACCTCAACTTATTCGTTTACGAAACTCGAGTAGATTAAGGGCTGAGGTTCGAAAACAGTTATCCTCTCACCCTCAGCCCCATATTCCTTCCTGACTTAACTTCTCTCGCGACCCTTGAGCTCAACCCTGCACATCCAGCTAACAGCAAACTTGGAATAACTTGATTTAACTTATGTAACTCAATAACCTTCCGAAACTGGAATCTCACACGCATGCGAATTGTACGACTATAATAGTTTTGAATTAATTTCAACTTTAAGTGACTTACTGGCACGTAGAAAATTACATAATATATTATACTGTACAAACTCCCTCGATTCTGCGAATAGACGGTACGAAACAAGATTTTCACTGACGAGGCATAATGTTCACGTGTTGCTAATTCTCGCTGCAATGGTATTATTTAAACCACAATAGAGACTTTTTACGTGTCACCGGTTTTCCATTGCAATGCAATTTATTCGAGTGACATTTGCCGTACTGCAGCCGATAAAGGAATTTAGAGGGCAACGGATTTATCATTTTGCAGAGATTTTTTCCTATCGGAACAATGAGAGTATTTTTTTTTATTATTATACCATTAAGCCAAATCCCTTTCAGGGTTTGCGTAACTCGCCCGGTTCCAGACTCGTTATACAACCGCGGATTAAGGAATTCATATAGTAAAAGTAACTAATGGATGTGTAGGAATGAGCAGCTTAGTCAAATAGCACTTTTGTTCTGCAACATTGCTCCGATACGGATCGCTGATCAATATCTCTAGCGATCACCCAAGACGAAGAGCTTTACAAAGTCATCATACGTCACAGTTTACACAAAAATACACAAAACCACTGATAATTCTATAGTAAGGTCCACACTCTATACTCCAATCACATCCACAACCCTATCCTGGAATACAACTTTAGCTTCCCTTACATCCATACATCTCTTCATGCTAGCTCTTGTGTTTCTATGGGATTTCTGGTTGCGCTACCATTTATATCATTCACACCGCCTATCCTCTAAACCGCAGTCTTTGAGAATCCTCTCATTACTGGCTTTCTTTAATAGCGTTTTACCGCATATATTCCGTAAGAATTGCATGCCAGCCGCGTTAACTTCTCTCCTATCTTTTTTTACTCGTCTGATTGCAACATTTGCCTTTATCTCTTCGCACTCGTCTACGTTTTCGCTCTCGCTTCACACATGCTTCGCACACGCTTCTCCGACGCTTATGCTGAAAGTTTTACATTTGTCTGCAATTGCGTCTTTTTCGCACTTGTATCACAAATGTTTTTTTTTTTTAAATATTATTTTCGACAGAAGTAGTTTACATGATTTGAGAAAGAGAAGCACAGTAGAATAAAAATAGGGTTAGACAGTGGGTAATCAGAGTAAATCCGGCTGTTGAATATTCGAGTGTTGAATATTCAGGAACAATAGCTACGATGTCACGTACAGAATTCTATTTCCACACAGGTCTAGGCACTACCCTCGAGATTGCTTGATAGTCAGACCATCATCAAATTAACGAATTTTGCCCCGAGTGCCTCAATATATGGTTCTGTATCCTTCAAGTGAAATTGATGCCAGAACCACTGTTTGCCTGAAGAGACACATTTTTGTAGAGACATATTTTTGTCAACTTTATTTCATTTGAGTTTATTCTCTCACGTTTCTGTTAATTTTAAATGAATCACCATTTGTTCTCATGTTTCATTCAGTCCTGCGGTTGCTTTAAATAGATGTTGGAGAAGAGTGGGAAAGTGTTCGCGAAGCAAATTAATAGCGGTATAGTTTCCCTTTCACATCTAAAATTTGTGAAGAATAACAAATGTAAATTGCAGAGCAATGTTAATTTAAAGTTTAAAGGTTCAGAAAAGAGAGATATACTTTTTCAGTTGCACTGCTATATACTTTTCCAAGACGAGATTGTTGTCATTCCTTGAGACACCGATGGAAGGCTTAAAAGTTGGTAATAGTAAAGCAGCTTATCTTTGAAAACATAAAACGTTTTAATGAATGAATATATGAATGAATAAAAATGGTGCATCCATTTCCTGTTTTTATACCCGCTTCTAATCAAAACGCAATCTCCTTGGCGAAGTTATATTGAAAGATTTTCTTATAAGGGATAAAGGGCTTAAAAGAGATTTACAATTTCTTTACAACTTTAAGGGTTTTGCTTGCGTAACACTCATATTTCTAGCATGAGTATCTCATCTGCGACTGGTCGCTGGAAGCTTGCAGCGTATGCTTCTTTCTCAGGGTCGATTCGAATTTCATTGGATGAAAGCTTTCACGTTGTGACCTAATGCGTCCTTCGGCATCGGAGCCAAGTAGTTAAGTAAGTGTAGGGTGCGGCAGCGGAATCACGTCTGTAAAGCTTCGCTGATTTACGTATACATCTATATATATTTTTTCCCTGGAAGCTTGAAAGCGAGGTTGAAAGAATTTATTTACGAGTAACGCCGTCTCCGGAGAGATCAGATCAATATTTTTCTATAATTTTTAAAAAAGTTTTTTTTAACGAAAAGTAAGATACTTGACTCTGTTTCCTGCATAGGGAATGTCTATCAATTACATGAAAAAGATTTTTGAAATGTTAGACCCCTTCTTCCCCTATTGCAAGGATTCGTGAATTTTTTCTGCCACCCACCTCCAATACAATATATAAACTATTAGAGATTTCAAAAGATTCAGGGCATTCCAAACGATTGAAAAGGATTTCGAAAGAGGTTTCACAGATTTCGAATAATTTTAAGAGGTTTGCAGACTTTGAAGAAATTGCCCAGTATAATTTGAAGAGAGAATCTCAACTTTTTCAAGAGATTTTGCAAGCTTTTTCTACTGAATTTTAAAGGATTACCGAATATGATAAAGAATTTTAAGAGATTCCGAGGCATTTTTAAGTCTTTTATGAGAAAAAGGGGTTTCAAGACATTGGGAAAGGTTATCATAGACTTAAAAGATTTCAATTAATTTTAAAGGGCTCTCAAAAGATTTCACGGGATTTCAAACGATCAGCAATAATTATTGAGGATTTTAAGAAATTTTGCCGGATTTTAAATATTTAAAGGGGTTTCGATCATTTCAAAAGATTTTAAAGTATTTAAAGAGATTTTGAAAGATTCAAGGCATATCCACGGATTTTAATGGATGTCGTAAGATGTCAGAAGATCTAACGGAATTCAAATGAATTCCCGAATATGATATTAGATTTGCAGAGATTTCGATGGATTTGAATGTCTTTTCAAATATTAAGGGATAACAAGATATTCGGAAAGATTCCGACGGATTTTAAAGATTCCAATGAATTTTAAAGGGATTTCATAACATTTCAGGGGATTTTATAAAATCTGCAATGATTTTGAAGGGTTTTAACGGATTTCAAGAGATTTAAAGGAGCTTGAATGATATGATGGAATTTCAATGGATTTTAAGTGATTTAAAAAGATTTAAAGTATATCAACGGATTTTAGATGATTCCGGAATGATTTCCGAATATGATGAAGGATTTTTAGGGATGAAATGATTTCAAGAGATTCGGAAAGATTCCCACGGATTTTAATAAATTTTAGAGAAATTTTATTAAATTTCACGGGATTTCAAAAGATCAGAGATTTAAGATTTTAACCGATTTTTAGAGATTTTAAAGAATTTCCATGAATTTTAAAGGATTATACGGGATTTTGATGGAATTTTAAAGGTTTCAAGCGATTTCAAGCATTTCAAAAGATTTCATGGAATCTTGAAGAATTTTAAGGTATTTTCATAGTTCTAATTTGGATATGTTGTTAAAAAATCTGTTTGAAAAACGCTAAATGATGAAATACATTTATTTTTAGCATTTTGTTGCATCAAGTGGAATTTCAATGAATTTGAAATAGAAAAAAAGTAAGAAAATTGGCGTCACGATTACTTGGACGTTTACCATACACTACATTTCACAGACTGTTTACTCCTGGACTATATATATTTATAGGACGTATGCAAGATTAAATATTACACAATAAAGAAATGATTAAAATAAATAATGATATAATGGGTATAATATTATCAAAAGTACTTTAAATAACTACAACAGGTTTTAATTAGTAATTTAAAATAATTACTAGAAAAAGGTAATCCCTAATTGGGAGGGGGGGGGGCGTAGTCAAAAGCATTTCTGGCGTAATAAAGTATTTTTGTTCCCTTAGTCTACTGGCCTTTATTAAAAAATTTCATAACGAAACAAACGCGTTTCGCTCGTCGCCGGCGGGCTTCATAAGTTAAAAAACAACACAAATATTTGAAAACAGTGGATAGTAATGTCAAGGAAGAAAAAGAATATAAAAATTTCTCATGAAGTATATACATTCAATATAATAACCTTTTCAAGCTTCGTTTTGAATTTTTTTAATAAAGGCGAGTAGACTAAGAAGGAAGAAAAACATAAATATTTGAACTTCATCACCCCCTAACCCCTAAGTAAGGATTTGTAAGATTTTCCGGACTTCCCCTCCCCATCCAAAAAAGCCTTATCTAATTAATCGACGCTTCCATATCGAAAGATATTTTTATTCCAAAACGACTTACCGATCTTTCTTCGCAATAGTGACCCATAAATTATGCACCACAAGCACCATCTGGATTTTACGTCATTTGAAACATTCTCAATCGATAGATATGCTCTACATGATAATTTATCTGGAAAACCCTCTAATAATTTATGAGATTTTGCAGCGTTGCCGAAGGGCGAATCGAGCAAGTGATAACGGAATGCCGTTCATACATGTTTCTCTTAACAGCACTCTCGGGCGTGATTTTCTGCTATGAAACCCTAATTTTCTTCCCCTAAAATGAGGATATTGCCATTTAACGACTACCTAATAGGCGTTTTTGGCAAATGATCTTTATCATTGTTGAAATTCCCGTTATAGATCAAGGATTTGTTCTCGGATAAAATTTCCAAACTCAAACAAATGCGGATTCGCAATAAAATGGAAGCGTAAAAATATTTACGAACTGTACTGTGAGGAATAAAATCTTTCCGAGTAAAGTGAAAAGTATGAAACAATGATGGCTACATTTTGATGGCAGTAAACAAACAGTGGTTTTGCATTTTTTTTCTTCCGGAAGTGAGGCGAAGGTGTTAAGAACAAAGAGGGAGTCATTATATCGAACGATAAAACGATCGAATCAAATATACTCTAGAGTCAGCAGAAGAAATTCAGCAGTCCTGAATGAATCGTAAATTACTACCGGGCATTCTCCCCACTATTCAGAATCGACCAATCCTGCAAGCTCTTTGAGAATAAAAGAAACCACTCGAGCTTCCGGGAAGGTCTTCCCTGTTCCCTTTCCAAGCGAAAAGAGTTCTCTAGTTCATGGTAAGTGTCTGCAACCCCGACATAAGCGTTTGCAAAACTATTCATATAAAACTGTGGGGATCGCTTTTTTTATGTGCGAAACTTTAAGGAAGTGGATTTGAAATAATCTTCATAAATGGATGAATAGGGTCGCTGCAAAAAAGTGAATTTGTTTTTCAATTTCAACGTAAAATATAGAAACAGCCATTTTGACTATAAGGAAGCAAATCTTCGTGAAGTCCCTACATTTTCATTTCATTGTAAAATCTGTAAAATTAAAAAAAAGCAAATACAGTCACTGCTTGGTAGAAGTGACGCGCCAAAAAATCTGTCGACTGTTTCGAATTTTTTGATTTCAGATTCGGAAGTTAGCCAATAAGGCTATTACGGTCAACCTTTGCTTTTCTTCTCTGATTGGTAGAAGCGATTCAACAACTCGAAGTCATTGCAATATTTGCAATATTACTCATTTATTTTTCAATTTCCTCCGAAATAAAGTATTTCATTTACACTTTCCTTCGCCGATGTAAAGAGTAGGTAATTTATTATTAAAAAACACAATTGTTGTAAAGCATACAACGCCATAATCAAAAAGTTTTCTAAGTTCTTTAGGAATGTCCATTGATTACGCAAAGAGGATTTTTAGAAATTTTAGACCCCCCTCCCCTATTTTGAAGACTTGCACGCTTTTGGTGACGCCCCCCTTCTTAAGTAAGATGTTATATTTTTTAGTCAATATATAAAAAATATATCAATTATTTTTATTATAAACGAGATTTTGAAAGATTTTCAGTGATTTGACGATATTCCAACAGATTTTGAGGGGCTTTAGGATATTTGAAAGAGCTACAAAGTATTTCCAAGAATAATTGGAACAGTTTTATGGAAGTTAGTAAGATTTCTAAAACTTTTAAAGGATTCCATGAGATTTCCGGATACTTCAAAAGATACCGAAGGATTTCGACTAATTTTTATGGACCTTGAGGGACTTTGAGAGATTTCGAAATCTTTCAAAAGAAATCGCGAGATTTCGAAGGATTTTAAGAGATACCGAAGTACTGTTACGAATTTTGAAGGATGTCAGAAGATTTTAATGGGATTTCAAAGGCTACAAAGTATTTCAAAGAATAGTTACAAAATATTTGCAGAAATTAACAAGATTTCCAAAAATTAATAAGAATTTCATAAGATTTCACGGATTTTTGGGGATATTGAGGGATTTTAAGGAATCAAGAAGATTTCCCCGGGTCACAAGAGATTTTAAGAGATTTCAAGGTATACTACAAAGGAATTTAAGGTGCTTCAAAATATTACAAAGTTTCTTCTCTTTTTACATTTTGAAGAATATTTCAGAGACGTCCACTTAAAGCCTTCAATATTTCCCACAGTTAACTTGATTGGAACTCTCAATTTCGAAAAACGATCAAGTATAAATTGTCGTTCGAATACTATTGCACCCTCTCTGTTCAACTTGCATGATAAAAAGAGAGACGTTTTGAAACCTTCGTTTCGAATTCTCATGCATCTCGTTGTTTATATCGCATGGTAGGAAGAGAGTTCCGATTGACTTTAGACATCGGTGTTTCAGTGCAGGGAATCTCGGCACGGTGCTGTGGTGGGGGGGGGGGGGCACTTGCAGATACAGGGGAATCCCACAACTTTACAGTTGTATGACATTCTTTTTACTTATAGTTAAATAGTTTATGCATTAAATGTTTTATTATTAAAATGTGTATTCAAATTTTTATCTTTTTAAATATATTTTAGAGCATTGAGATGTTAAGATAAGTAGCTATATAGTTATATATTATTCCATAAGAATTATAAAAGTGACTAGGTAATCTCAGCGCAGTACATGTAGAAATAGGGGCATCCTGCGTATAAGGTAGACGCATGACATTTGCAGGGATGTGCCAACAGGTGGCGCGACCCCTCGGTCACTTGCAGGGATGTGCCAACAGGTGGCGCGCCCCCTCGGAAAGTGGTCCAGTAGTGACATAGCCCTACTACTCACAACTGGCAGGGCGATATCACCCGAATATTGGCTAAAGCATTCCTGCTAGGTTAACATATATTTATGACCCAATTCAGTTATGGGTAATGGCCCCACCACATCTATCTGGATTTTCTCGAAAATTCTTGTAGGGGTGTCGGTTATGCGCATGGGTTGTTTCGTTTTAACCCTGACTAACTTGTTTCTTTGACAGGACTCGCATGTTTTCACGTAACGCCTAACTTCGTCCCTCATGCCCTTCCAGAAAAAATTTTCTCTAATTTTCTTATACGTTTTATATTCGCCTTTATGCCCTCTCGTAAAGAATTGTGACATTCGCGAATAATTTCGGCACGATTCTCAAGGGCAGGAACGCCCGTCCCTCTCCACTACGAGGGGGGAGCCCCGAGGATCGAGGTACTTTCCTCCCCAGCCACCCCTGCCTCCAGCGTCCCAGAGAGCGCAGCCACATGGGCAGAAAGTAACCCTGAACCGCGGCACTCCCTATCGTCCACTTCCCTGTGAGTTGACTCGACGGGGGGTTGAGACCTATCTTCAGTGAAATCGGCAAGACCTACCATCTCTGGAGAAAATTCTCCAACGGTCACTTTCACTTTCCTTTCCACCTGTAGGCCTACCATCTTTAAAGGAAGATCTCCAACGGCCTTTAACACTTCACTCTCAACCTCTAGGCCTACCATCTCTGGAGAAAGATCTCCAACGGCCTCTCCTACCCTATTTTCGACCTCAGGACCTACCAACTCTGAAGAAAATTCTTCAACCGTCCTGTTCAAACAAAGGAAAACACTTTCTATAGCGTATTCACAAAAAGAAAAACCTTCCTCAACCATTCCATAGCTTATACAAAGGGATTCAAATTTATCAATAACTCTGAACAGAAACATAAAAGTATATCGAACATAGAAAAATACAATAAATAACCAAAATTCAAAACGTGAGTAAAGGTTCTGGGGGGGTTCTAAAAGATAACCGCAAAGTGGGTTCTAAAATAAATGCCATAGGAGTTTTCAAAAATACGTACAAAGGAGTTTCAAAGTAAGTACAAAAATAGGGGTTCTAGGAGATAAACGCTCAAAGGGTTTCTAAAAATAAAGGAAAAAGGGGTTCTTAGAACCCGATATAAAGGGGACTTTCAAGATAAATTTTTGTATAGGAAAACAAGAAGTGAAATTACGCCATTAAATTGACTGGTCAGGGGGACAGCACTATAAAACATATTACGATTTAAGGCTAAAAGGGTCGAGATAGATAAATTAAGGGGAACGATAAGGGGGGCAACACTATAAAACATACTATAACTTTAGGGCAAAAAGATTAGGGGGCGATAAGGGGAAGCATTGTAAAACATTTTGTAATCTAAAATATTATGTTTATTTATTTATTTGTTTGAAAAATTACAAAAGCCCAAAAGTTAAAAGAACCCATAATAGGGCTACAAAGATGTACATTATGTACATTAATATAGATGTGAGCACGCAGGCAGGCTTTTACATTGTGTTCGTGTGCTCAAAAAAATCATGCAAAACATTCATAAATTCTCCTAGAGACATATAAAATAAATCAAGATTCTTATTAACTAACGAAACCTTCTTTGCGTGATTACACATATCGAAAATCGGAGAGGCATTACTCTTAGAATTCAAGAAATAGAACATAGGCGAGCCCATATATGGAATCTATTGCGTAATGCCTGGTGATCAGATCCCCGGGGAGGATAAACTTTGTCCTCGTTAAACGCTAGGTATTTAAGGAAACGCCTTTGACAGCTTTCAATAGCAGCTATATGCTTTTTTGTATATGGGGATCATATGATAGACGCATATTCAAGTTTCGATCTAACAAGTGAGAAAAATAGTGTCATAAGCGGATTTGTTGTTTTAAAATGTCTACATGCTTTCATCAGAAAGCCAAAAGTTTTATTTGGAGCAGCAACCAACTCATCTATGTAGTCATTAAAAGTCAAACGACTATCTAGTAAAATACCTAGTTCTCTATAGACCTCAACCCTTTCCAGTTCAAATATATTACTGCATAGTCAATGAAAATGCAAAAAAAAAGAAGTTTTTTACGGAAATATAAATGCGGAAATACAATATCGTTTTGTTCTACATGCAGTTACATGTAAATGATATGCTATATTGGAGGTTGATAAAAAAAATCTAGTTGCCCCTTATCGGAAGTTATTATGTATAGTGAGCAGCACCTTATGATATCATATGTGTCAACGAACTACTATGTCAATAATTACCTAATGCCATTGGCATTATGTTAATATTAAAAAAATTAACTAGCAACAATCATATCATGATTGTAATCTTCTTTTTTCAAAACCTATGAAAGAATCTACAATCAGAAAAAAAATTTCGAACAAAAGAACTATTTTCTTGGATAGACATGAAACTTTGGTTGATTCAACAAAATATTTGATTGATTCAAGAAAATGTTTTGCTGAACCAACCAAATACTCAATCTACCAAAAGATTTGGTTAACACATCTAACAAATTTAGGTGGGTCAACCAAATATTTTGTTGTCCATATAATGACCATATTCTATGGTTGAACCAACAAAAATTCTGTTGATTCATCCAAATCGTTTTCTGAGTGTATTCATTGATATAAATGTATTCATTTGAAAAGAGAAAATTCGATTTTAATATCCAAACTATTCAGCTACTTTGTTTAAAATTGAATTATTTTGTTCAAAATTCCACTGGTTTGAAAAAAATTCGCCTTTTTGGCTTGAAATTTTAACAATAATTGGTTCAATTTTTTCTCTCTCTTGACTAAAGAATCTTTCTTGGTTGAAAATTCAACTCTTTTCTGGTCTGTGTGGAACGTTCTACTGAATGTATTTCATTGAAAATTGGTTTTAAAGTGTTATTTGGATCGCTGAGTCCGAACTCAAAGTAAAAATTTCAAATTTCAAAATGGCTGATCCAATATGGCGACCAACATTTTTGAAAAATCCAACGAGTTGACGGATTTGAATGAAAATTGGTATTAGGTGGTTATTTGGGGCACTGAATACGAATTCAAGGTCAAAATTCTATTTTTAGAAATTTGACCTCATTTATTTTTAGGGATATAAATATATTTCTAGTACCTATTTTCATTCAAATCCGCCTACTCATTACATTTTTCAAAACTTTTGGTCGCCATATTAAATCGGTCATTTTGAATATTGGAATTCTGATGCCAGATTCGGATTGAAAGACCTAAAAAACTTTAATACCCCAAGTTTGATCGAAAATCTGCCAATTTTGCGTAATTTCGATTCGCTATATTGGATCTGCCCATTTGAATTTTGGAATTCTGATACCATATTCAGATTCAGAGATCCAAAAAACCTTTGTGTACCAAGTTTCATGATAATCCAAATAGTATAAATCTATTTATTTTACATGCAAATTTATTTTTTAGTTGATAAATTATTTTTTACAGTTAAAAATTTATATTTTATTTGAAAGTTCAACTATTTGGTTGAAAATTTAACCACTTAGTTCAAAGTTGAACTTCTTTGTTAAAAATTCATTTTTTTGTTGAAAATTTAACTATTTTGTTTGCATTTTTTTTTCAATTAATTTTTTTAACAATAAAATTTTCAATAACAAAATTTGTTTAATCTTCAACATATATCTTTGAAACAAACTGAAGTGAAATTGGCTTGGATTGCTAATTTCTGCTGACGAGATAAACCCTCTTGTACGTGCACAACTGAATTTGCATATCCTGACCAAGTGTCTGAATCCTCGACAGAAACTTGTTCGTGATTATAACGAGCATTACCATCATAATTCTATCATTTATATTCATTTAAATTTAAAACAAACGTTATTCATTTGGATGAGAATGCATAAAATGAATGTAGCTCAAGAGAAAACTTGATAGAATGCAAATTTTTAGAAAAAAGTACACCGAAACTAATACACCTTTGTAAATTTGTTAAGGACGTTATGGTACTAAAATCCTGCATTTATAAAATAATTTAGCTACACACTTCATGAATAAATTTGCATTTGCTTAAATAAAATTTTTTTCCTCTCCTTAAATTTGAAAAATCCCGTTAAACACCTAAAATCGAGAATTTTACCAAATTTTTTCATTTTTGTCTTCTTTTTTGAATTTTCGATTATGCCAATTTCAAATGTTTCCTAAACGATTTATTTGCTAATTTTGTAGATTTTAAGCACATCATCGGCAGCGTCAAAATCACTAACGATTCAGTCGAAAAAATACGCCTGGAAAACAAATGAATTAATTTAATAAATAGTTGATTTTTCAACCAAAAAACATTTTTCAGTCAAGAAAGAAAATAAATGTCAACCAAAGTATTAAATTTTGTACTACCTAGATGAATCTTCAACCAAAAAAATGAACTTTTAAGAAATTAGTTAAACTTTCAGTTATATAGAAAAATTTTCAACCAAAAAAGATGAATTCTGGATGAAAAATGTAATAGTTGATATTTCAATCCAAAATATTTTAATTTTAAGGCAGGATTCTACTTTCGAACGCGCGAAAAAAAATTCTATTTTTGTACATTTTTTTAAAATACATTATGAAAGATGTTGATGTAGAGCTTGATATGCTTAATAAATATACACTTAATATATATTAGAAATTTTTTTTTAGTTTATTTTATGCGCCCCCCAAACTACCGAATCGATTGGTCTGAAATGTTTACCACATATTCTATACATATACATCGACCGGTGGTAACAGATTTTTTCATTTACATGCAAAAAAAAAATGGCGGCAATTCGAAAAAAAAAAAAAAATCTCATTTTTTTGCTTATTTTTTGCACACAAAAAATAGTACAAATAATATTTTTTATATAAATCTGCTATCACCGTTTAATGTATATGTATAGAATATGTGGTAAAAATTTCAGGCGCATCGATTCGGTAGTTTCGGAGATTTTTTTATTAAGCGGTAAAAAACGTGGTTTCGAGAAAGTGCCATTTAAATTTATATAGAGCGCATAAAATAAACTAAAAAAATTTTTAAAATGTATTTTAAGAGTATATTTATCAAGCATAACAAACCCTACATCAATATATCTTTCTTAATGTTTAAAAAAAAAGAACTTACAAAAATAGCATTTTTTCGCGCGTTCGAAAGTAGAATCCTACCTTGAGTCAAAAAAAGCTAAATTTATCCAAAAAAGACGAGTTTTCAATAAAGTAGTGGAATTTTCAACCACAAAGGAGGACTTTCGAAAAAAATCGTTGAATTTTCAATAAAATAATACCATTTTTAATAACAAAAATCAAAATTTCAACAAAATACATGAGTTTTATATCAATTAGTTTAATTTTCAACAAAAAGAAGAGATAAATTTTTAACCAAAAAAGACGAATTTTCTACTAATAATGAAAATGCTCAATTTCCAGTTTTAAAAATTGTTGAATTTTTAAGCCAAAAATACGAGTTTTCAACCAAATAGTTCAAATTTCTTCCAAAATAGATTAATTTTAAACTCAAAAAGACAAATTTTCAAAAAAACCACTTGAATTTTTAATCAAAAAAGATGACTTGGTACCAAGATTGTTGAATTAAAAAAAAAAACTATAAAAATGACATTCAAATAATAAATTTTTTAACCAAAATGACGAATTTTCAACCGAATACATGATTTTTCAACCAAATAGTTGAATTCTCAACTAAAAAAGATAGATTTTAACCAAAAAATAAAACGAATTTTCAACCAAAGAGTTAAATTTTCATCTAAAATGATAAATCTAGAATAAAAAAAAGTGCATTTTTATCAGACTAGTCGAACTTTTATCCAAATAGTTGAATTTTCAACCAAAAATATAAATTCTCGACAAAAAATCTAGGTTTACAAGTTTTCAAAAAAGATCTAATAAAGTATAATTAATTCAGAATTAATTGTTATATGGCTTGGTTTTTCATAATTTTCTTATTTTCGTGAATAATTATTTTTTAATTTCAATTTTTTTACAACAGTATTGTCCTTTTTAACTGACAGGTAGGTTTTTTAAGTAGTTATTTTTTTAAATTATTTCTTTCTAGCTTACTTAGAAAAGTACTTTGGAGAATCCAGGGTTCTGTATCAGTAGAAAGTGCAGAAATGTTCAACTGATTTCGAAAAGCTAACTTAAAAAAAAAAATTTAACACAAAAAGTAATAAAAAACTTGCGGAACAAAAGGTTAGAGGGCACTTTCGTTCCATGTTTTTTTTAATTAATTTTTTTACTAAAAGTTTAGCTAATCAATTTTTTGTTGAAAATTGAACTTTTTTTGAACATTTACAAGATACCCATGTGATATAAAAAGTTTTTAGTAATGAATGAAGTATCCTATTTTACTCAATGTTTCATTATTTCAATATATATTTCTGATATGTATCCTTGATTGATATGTATATTATCCCGACTTATTGGCGATTCTCAAAGTCAAAAGTTTATTTTTCACACACATATTTTGTTGTTGCAGTTTTTGGGAAGGTCTGTCAAAATGAGGGACGACGTGGATGAAGATGATACCGGAGCTTCCTCATCCAGTTCCGTTTCTGAGGTCCCGATGGCTTATGGGTAAGTTTGTTGAATTAAAAAAAAAATTAATACGTCTGAAATAATATTAGAGTGTATAGTATAGCTCAGATGCACAATTCTGTGTAAAATTTTGTATTGTAAATTTAAGCAGTTTTTTATTTCAGATAGTTTTTAAATGAAGACTTTTCATAATTTTTTAACAATAATTGGTACATATTAAGCAAATCGAATATTGAAAACAAATCAATTGTTTTTCAGTTTTCACTTTGACCAAGTGAGTGAACATAACTGAAATTTAAAATGAGTCAATAAGAAAATTACCTGAAACAAAATTGAATTCCTAATTTTTTCTGTGCATCTCTGATTGGTTTAATGATATGCAAAAAAATTATAAAATATATTTAATAAGCATTGCAAAATTGATGCACTTTTGTTTTCTCATTTCTAATTCATTGGGCAAAAGCATCTGAGAGGAGAAATTTTTTCTGAGTCTACTGTCATATCCTTGCCTGTTTCACGATTCTATCTTGGAATTATACAATGAAGTTAGGATAAGATAAGATAAAAGGCACTTGGCGAAGATTGCAGTTATTGTGATGATTAATCGACGTCATTTTCAAATGATTGGTAATAAGCAGACTCCGAGTTCTTCACGTTTTAATGAATTTAGGGGCGCGGCGGCTAATGAGGTGCACCAAAATCTATCGCTCAATTTAAAGAATAATATAAGGGATTTTCGTGTAGCAAAATATAGAGCATTCAGTTCGATATCTTAGGTTTACTCTCTGTATAGCCAAAATTATATTATAATTAATTCAATGCGTTAATTTGAAATTTTCCTAAAAAGTGCACCTGCGTCAAGTCACCTGCCATTTTTTCCTATAATGTGGCGCAGTGCTTATCTGGCTTGTAAAAGCAAGTAAAAAAAAATTTAATAGTAGAACAAATTTCAGTTCATTAACATAAGGCGTTAGAAATAGTTTTTAAAGATTTAATCGAAAGCATGTAAGTTTAAAAGATGTCCATATAATTTCATTTAAACAGTTTACGTATCTAATAGCCCACAAATCGGCGAAGAAAGATTACAAACACGATTACGAATGTAGAATAATATTACACAAGAAAATATTTCACCAAAAATGTTTTGTTGTTGGAAAAAATTTATTATTTTAGTATGTATTTTTATAACTGTACACTTTAAGCATAGTGCACCACATTATGTGATCGGACATATTGTATGAGTAAACGCGTTTTATGCCGAATATTTTTAATAATTTTTTATAATTTAATCATTTTTCTGAACTTGGAAAACAGGGAAAATTCAGGAATTTAAAAAGAAAAGTCTGGTAAAAGTCAGGGAATAACTATGAAAGGAACTTTAAATAACTGTCAAGGATAATAAATTTTAATTCTTTAAATTGTAATTTGGTATTTTTTATTCCGTTTATAAAAGATTCTATGTTAAAATTTTAACAATATTAAGATTCTAATCTTTGATTATTAATGGATCGATTAATGATATGGCAAAATGGAAAATTAGTCAGGGAAAAATTAGGGAATTTTGAAATTGAATTTTTGTGTCCGCTCTTATTTCTTCTGTTCTTCTATTCTTGTCAGTAATTTATTTGCCTCATATTTATTTTGATTTTTTTTGCAGTTGCTTCTTATAGACGAATTATATTTTAAGTTGAAAATTTTATTATTTGATTGAAAATTTAACTATTTTTTCCTTAAAAAGTCATCCTTTTTAGTTGAAAATTCAACTATTGTGGTGTAAAATTGACTTTTTGTTGAAAAATTCATATTTAGTGTTGAAAATTCAACTGAAATCTTTCTTGGTTAAAAATTCAACTATTATTTTAGAAAATAATCTTTTTGTTTCAAAAATTCATCTGTTTTAGTAGACATTTAATCTTCTTTGGATAAAAATGCAGCTATTTGGTTTAAAATTAATCTTCTTTGGTTGAGGATTCAATTATTTTGTTAAAAATTTGCCTTTTTTGGTTGAATTCAGCAATTTTAATTAAAAATTGAAATATTTTTCGGTTTAAATATCTACTATCATATTATTCGTTGAAAAATCATATTTTTTGGTTGAAATTTGTACTACTTTTTGAAGTTTGAACCAATTTGTTAAAACGTCATTCTTTTGTTGAACATTTATCGCTTGACTTGGTTTGAAATTTCCTATTTTTTTGGTCAAAAATGCAACTGGTTTGGTTTGAAATTAAACTTTTTTTGTAGAAAATTCATAACTTCGGGTTGAAAATCCAAAATTTTTTTTCTTTTTTTGACTGAAATTTTTTTTTGAAAATTAGTCCTCTTGGTTGGAAAACTCGTCGTTTTGGTTAAAAATTCATCTCTTTGTTGAAAATGACTTTTTTTATGTATTGAAATTCAATTTTTTTTGCTGAAAATTTTTTTTTTTCATTTTTGGTTGAAAAGTATTTTTTTTTAGTTGAAAATTCAATTATTTCTTGGAAAATGTGTGTATTTTGTTGGAAATTATTATTTTTTTTTTGTCAAAAACTAATATTCTGGGTGGAAAATTCATGTTTTTGGTTTTAAAATTCAACTGTATTTTAAAAAATTCGCGTTTTTAACTTTTGGAAACTTAACTATTTGGTTAAAAATGCAACTCTTTGGTTAAATATTAATTTTTCTATTCAACTGTGTTTGGTTTAAAAAAATATATTTTGTTAAAAATTAATCTTTTTTAGTCGAGAATTCAATTTGTTTAAAATTCAAGTACATTTGGTTGAAAATTCATCATTGCAGGTTGTAAATTCAATAATTTGGTTAAAAATTCCACTATCTTGTTAAAAATGTGTCCTTTTTGTTTAAAAATTCGACCATTTGGTTGAAAATTCAACAATTTAGTTGAGAATTCCACTATTTCGTTGAAAAATGGTCCTTTTTGATTAAAAATGCAACTGTTTTTGGTTGAAGTTAATTTTTTGTGTGTAAATTCGACCATTTGGTTGAAAATTCAACAGCTTGGTTAAAAATACAACTAGCATGTTGAAGAGCTAACTATTATGTCAAAAAGTAATACTTTATGATCAAAAATTCAAATGTTTTGGTGAAAATTCACCATTTTGGATTGAAAATTTATCTTCTATGGTAGAAAAGTCTTTTTTTGGTTTAATTTGTTTTCTTTCAATTTTTTTTTTGGTTCCATCTGAAATTGTTTTATTCCGTTTATAAAAGATTCTATGTTAAAAATGTTTGAAGTCAAGTGTAGAAGAGAAGACGAAGTAAAAATAGAAGACTGAAGGAGGAAAGGGTACTTAATATAGATTCATTCCATGTGATTTTCTGGCCAAATTCCATTTTTCAAGGTATTTCCAAGAATAATTATTGAGAATTCGTTGAAAACACAAGCGATACCCCCAGAGACCTGTGCATACAAGTAATTGCATTGATATTGATATAATTGCTATCTCTGCCATAACGGTTCTCTTCCCTCGAAATCTAAATTTTTTTTTTTTTTCAAACTGGTTTGTGGAAGATATTTTTGCCACTGGCCATCCCTTATCGGTCAATTTAATTAGCAGAAGCAAGAGTTTTCTGAAAGATAACATAAGGGAAGCCAGTACGAGCTGAATAATGGAAGAAGGTGACTGGGTTTTAAAGCAAAAGTTCTGTAGTCTTTTTTATGACTAGCAATAATAAAGAAGAGTTTTATAATCATCCTTTGTGCCTTCAAAACTGTCTAATGATTAATTATCCTAATTTTCATCAAAAATATGTTTTACGTGTTTACATGAGAACTCTCATTAGGTATGAGGTGAATAAATTGTATCAGATTAGACTTGGGTATTAATGTTTTTTTTTTCTACTAGGTTGTGAACATAAGGAAGTGCTACCGCAACTAAACAACTTTTAAATTAATAAAAAATTTCATATCTTTTACCGAAATAACAATTTTTATAACGTATTGCAAAAATAATAACTGTATAAATATAAAAAATGTTGTTGAGTAACAGTTTTGGATTATTGTTTCGTGAATTGATACACAATGTCCTTCGACAAATAATCGGAAATGCATTGTCATTTTCAATATTAAAGTTACATACATTTTTTGTCAATTTTTAAAATTATCAACACATCTTAAATTATATAAAATTCACGGAAACAATTTGTGTTTAAACATAGAAATGCGGAAGAATGAAATCAATTAAACTAAAATATATGAATAAAGTAATTTTTGTTTTTGAAACACCCAAATGTAAAATCGATTCAAGGATTTTCATATCTTTGATTTAACAATGTGGCGTCATGAGTTTCAGAAGTCATACAAAATTGAAACTTCAAGTACAAACTTTTGGATAGTATATAAGAAGTACGGAGAAATGAAATAAGTTTTAATCCAAGTTTCAAAAAATTAAAAAAGTTTGAAAACTAGTTCTGCTATTAATTCCACTTATTTTCATTTCAAATAGTCCCTTATAATCTGTTTGATTGTGAGGAAACTGTTAAATCAGTTATAAATTTCAAACCTCTGTCAAAATTAATCCTATTTCATTAGCGCTATATCCAGGGTTCTAACCTTCTTAATCCAGCTATATAATATTTTTGTTTTAAAGATTTATCTATTTGGTTAAATAATAATAATACTTACAATATATTCTAGTGCAAATACCTGCTTTAATAATGTTAGTAGCAGTGTTGGTTCGTTTCGAATAATATTTGTATCTAGATCAAGGATAAATGTCACTATCTTTGATCAAATCACCTAAGTTTATATTTTTAAGAACAATTTAGAAGATTAAAATACTTTATTAAAGGTTTTAGATATTTTTTCTTCCCGTTTAATCTGTCGTCAAATCTAGAAAAATAGATCACCAAATCTAAGGGTGTGTTTAGTAAATAGTGTAAAGCGTGATAAACTTTAAAAATGTTGAACGATTTTGTGGGTAGTTGTAATTTTAAAAATTGTGGAAAACTTGATTTTTATGGATATATTTTTTAAATACCCTAAAATCTTTTAAATTCTTTAAAATCTTTGCAAATACTTTAATATGTTTGAAAATCTCTTCAAATCTTTAAAATCCTTTGAAATCCCTCAATTCCCATTTTATAGACGAACTATTGTTGAGGTCATTGATAAGACTTTCTTGATTATGTGTTTAGAAAAAAACAATCCTGTCTAAAAAAAAAGTTGAACAACGATATATCTCGAAAATCTCAGAATCATTGCTGTTGAAAACCTGATTGGATTTTCATTACGTGAAGTTATTTTATATCTCAAATTTGAAATATAAAAACTAAATCTATAAATAATCCGTTTTAGTAAGAAAAATAATAGAAAACCTTAGGCGAATTGAGGAACATTTTTGATTGTTAATACTCTTCCGCGAATGTTTTTTACCGGAAATCAGCATTTTAAAACATAAATCATTATCAAGATTCCCAATTTTTAACCATTTTAGGTCATTTTAGTTTTTGTTACCGTTCTTTACCGGAAATCGACATTTTCAAACAAAAATGGTTAGATATTAAAAGTTCAACAATTTTAGGTTACGTTAGCGTTTTACTTCGAAAAATGGCATTTCAAAACAAAAATTCGACGCCTCCATTCAATCTAAGGCTATGTGCTGACAGCGCGCTGTATGAGACTATTCCCTGTGCTTATACACAGCGCATAGTCTCATACACGGCGCTGTCAGCACATAGACTCACATTGAATGGAGGCGTCGAATTACGTTTCGAATAAGACTTGCAATTTTTGAACAGTGTCAGGTTATATTAACATTTTTCAGAAGAAGTCGGCTATTTTAAACAAAAATCATTCGATTTCGAAGAAGATTTACAATTCTGAACAATTTTATATAATGTTATTTTATCGGGAATTATTGGTATTTTTAATAAAAAATTATATTTCAAAGAAGATTTCTATTTTTTTAACAATTTTAGGTTATGTTGGTGTTTTGCATAAAAAATCAGTATTTTTAGTAAAAAATCATAAGATTTCAAAGATAAATTTTGTTTGTACAATTGTGAGTTAAGCTAAGCAGTTTTCACCTAAAATATCGATATAGATTTCAAAGATTTACATTTTCCTAATTATTTAATGTTATGTGAACGTTTTTCACTAGAAATCGTTTATTTTAATCAAAATCAGTGCATTTTAAAGAAGATTTACAATTTGGGACAATTTTTTGTTATATTATGTTTGTGTTTTTTGCCGAAACTTGGTATTTTTATTTGAAAAAATATCACAAGATTTTTCAGATTATCGTTATTCTTTATATACTTTTGATAAAAAATCATTTTCAAAGAAGATAACAAAATATTTGATTAATTTTAGGTTATTTTAACCTTTTTCACTGGAATTTGGTTTTTCTGAACAGGAAACGGTAATTTTTTAATTTGACGACTTGAAATATTAGAATAGTAAAATTTTTAAATTGCTATTATTAACAATTGAGTGATAGCATGTTCCGTAAATTTTGTTTCATTAAAAATTGTAATTTTCGAGCTGGAAAAGGGGAAGGGGGAAATTCTATCCCATCATATCCCTTTTCCTGCTCGAAAAGTTACCAAGCATTACTATTTTTGGCAATTAGATAACTATTTTTTTGAGCTGACCTTGAAAATGTCATATGCGAATATTTTGCAGGTTATATTCTTAATCAGCACCGTAAAATACATTAGTGTACGTGGTTGCAATAGACGAGAATAGAATTAGTTAGGAAAGGGATTTTTACAAATTGTTAGTTTTTGGGGGAAAATACGAAACTTTTTGGGTCTCCCCAGAATGAGATTTTACTTTTAGACTAGAAAAAGGATTTTCAAACAAATTTCAGACCATTTGCGACAAAATTCGGAAAAGTTATAAAAGTGAGCAATTACGCAAGAGACATTAGGTTTAAAAGAAGATTTACAATCTTAAACAAATTCTTTTAATGTTAGTTTTTCGTCTAAAATCGGTGTTGTTAATACAAAATCATTAGATTTCAAAGAATATCTACAATATTTGAACAATAATAGGGTATGTTAGCGTTTTTCACCGGAAATCGGTTATTTTAAACAAAAATCAATTGTCTTCAAAAATTAAACTGAAAACTTTGAACAACTTTAGGCTATGTCACTGTTCTTTGTCGGAAATGGCTATTTTTGAAAAAAATGTAACGGTTTGACAGTCCATATATTGTACAAAAATCACACATGATTGTTTTCTAGTTTTTTTATATTTTCCATTTGAAGGATTTGAAATTAGGACTAATTCAGATTTAGAGAACAATTAAATCATTCATCTTGATAGATCAAGGATCATTGACTTGAAAAATGGCTTTAAAAATTTTTGGAAATTAGAGCATCTGTAAGGCTGTATCTTCTAGCTGAACTCTGAGGTTAGCAAGACATCATTTTTTTTTTTTTTTTTTACTTAAATTTCAACTTCTTTAATTGACCGTCGACTCAACATTCTTATCGCTATCAGTCATGCTTGCACCGAGTCTTTCGATCCGATGCGGTTACATAGTATCAATGCTTGAGGGACGCGTTTGGTGTCGTTTCGAGGCCAAGTATAGTGGGGGAGTAAAGTATTACGCGAAGTGGGGAGAATCCGACAATCCCGCCAGTCTGCAATCGACCTCCGTGCTAAGCGTGTTGTTCAAGCTCTATTTTCGCGATCTTTTTCACTTAGTCACTTGTATTTTCTAAAAAAAAACCACAATTAGAACCTATTTTTTGAATCCACCCTGGTCACTTGTTGCCCAAAACCGAACGTAGTTTGTGCAGTGAACAGCCACTCTCTTGTTGATGATTTCCTTTATCAGTGCAACAACGTAGTGTCAGCTTTTTCAGTTTGGATTAGTGGATTTGATCTAAACTGGTATGTTTAGAAAAACCATGTAATCTATGTAAAAAAAACCACAACTTGGACTTGCTTTTTGAATCCACCCGGGTCACTTGTTTCCCAAAACCGAAGTTAGTTTGTGCAGTGAAGAGCCACTCTCTTATCTATGTGCTGTTGATGATTACCTTGATCCGTGCCACAAAGTAGGGTCAGCTTTCAGTTTGGATTAGTGGATTTGATCTAAACTGGTGAATGTGTGTTTAAACCTGGTGAAGTTGATGTGAAATTCTTGGATTATGTGATGCCGAAACTTACAATTAAAAGTAGGGAGAAGATTAAGAGTGTGGAAGACATCAAGACAGTGCCAAGGTCAACGTTCTTCAGCAAAGATAAGAAACATCGTACCGCCTCTTGGCAACGTGTCTTCTGAATCAAGATTTGCAGATCTAGAATTTGAGCGCATCGAGCCGCGAAGGCGTATTTACATCTCTCGATATCTGCGCTGTGTTCACTGATTTAAATAGACTTGCAGGATGGAGACCTGCCGTTTCAAAGGTGACGTTAAGTCGAATATTTCGCAACAGTTTCAGAAGAGGCTTTGGTGATAAACAAAAGCCGGTTTGTCAGGAGCCGGCTTTTTGTTGATGTCAGTTGTTGTCCTCTCTTTTTAGCTGGTTTCCAAGTGTTCATCTACATTCTAATCTAGTGCAAAAGTTGAGTGCCATTTCATTTCGATGGATGTTTGTGACTCTGGTGCAGATAAAAGTGCTTTATCTGTTCCTGGGTACGATTGGCCGCACCAGATTAATCGCAAGGCTAATTTTAATGCGGCAAACAACCCACGCCGTTGAGAGCGATAAGGTCGCTGGTTCTCCAAAATGGAAACTGTAAATGCAGCCGAGCTCGAGGACGAGGCTGCTCCTGCTCCTAAAGTCACCGGTTTTGTTAGAGTGTGCAAATGTAACTTTCCTATTTATGTGTGAAGTTGTGATTGATTTCACAATTAATCATGTGGCCGCATGAACAGCGACAACAGTTCTCTTTGGACAACTCCCAACATTGTGGATTATTTAATGATGAAAGTTCGGGTCACCAACGTCACGCCACCACCATGGACATCGTACCTGGGCCAAGGTCAGTCTTAAACACGTGATGTAGGATCTACCATATCTACTATGACTTGAGTTTCTGCACCAGAATTCCAGTTTTAGAAGCAGTTTTGCTTGTTTTCACTGAGACCTTCGGGATGCTCTTTCATATTTTTTAATGGAAGTGTCTATGACGAATAAATCTGGTTTATTTGTACCGAAATTTCAGTACAAATAGGATATATATTAATCAAGGGGGAAGGAGTGAAAATGTTGTGTTTTTCGTGGATATCGTCTACTTTGGCGATTTTTAACTCTTCTAATGGTTATAACCAAAATTTTGTTATGTACAGTTTCTATAGGGGTTTTCACTCCCTTTCCATCGATCATAAGCATTTTTTGAAAAAAAATTGACCTTCAAAAAAGAAAGTCAAAAAGTAATCGGACTTTTTTGGAAAACAGGCATATTTTTTTCTTGATTTTTTTTTGTTATCGCAAAAGAAAGCTTAGGTTTTCATTTTTAAGATGTTGTAGGTCCATAAGTTGTATTTTAATTTTGTATTCATGAAAATAAGCGATGAGAAGAAGAGTTACAAATCCCCGAAACAGCTTGTATATTCTCAAAAACGATTCTTCGGTTATTTTTTATGAGTAAATTGAATTGTGAATCTTTCATGAGAAAGTAGATTTCATTTTGATCTTAAATAAAAACAGTTTTACATTTGAGGCCTCTGAAAGTAAAAGATTTGAGAATTAGGAATTAGGCAGGAACTTTTATTCAAAAAAGTACAATCAACTAAATTAAAAAAAAGCATCTTATGCCTTAATTTTGTTTACAACGAATAATTCGATTTTTCATGGCAAAATTTCGCTTAATAATCTTTTTTTCACCACATAATCCAGACATTTTCAACGTCAGAAAATACTCTCCTTAATTATTAATTATTATTATATCTAAGCCATGAGTATTCTTTTGAAAAAACTTCCTTCAGTGTTATATGTATAAGTCAAGAAGAAATGAATTCCATTCAGTCATTTCTATAATTGTTTTATCATGTAATGAAAATGGACGTGACAAGTATGTAAACACACTGCATTACCGATTTTTGCACATATTTCTGAAGCACTTTGCAAAATATGGGCGCAATGCAAAATAAAATACTTGATTAGAAACCAGAGTGACGATTTGACCTGGAAACATGAAAAAACCTGGAAATGACCTAGAATTTTTTTAATCGCAAAAAACCTTCAAAAAGTTAGATAAAACATGGAATTTAATTTCAAAATACAATTTTCTAGAGCAGTAAGATTAGTTGTGATTTAAAACTGTAATTAAAAGTTAATATAATTATATTCCAAGGCTACTGTGATTTAAAGGCAGTATAAGTCTCTTATTTTTTATTGAAAGGGTCATGAAGAATTGGAGGAAGAATCCATGATGAAATCTTCCAAAAGGACATGACTGCTTCCTTAGTTTGAACTTATTATTATGATTCGCTTGAAAACTGTCAATTATAAATATTATTTATTAAATGTGATTTAATTAAACATTTGTATACCCGCAAAAAACATCCATGATGCAAAAAGTCAGCCAAGTACAACAATATGAATTTGTGAAATCAAAGTTGACCAAGTAATGGAGAAAAACATATTTGTAATCAAATATATTGAGATACTATTTTCCATAAAGAATTCTCTAGATAATTATAAAATAAATTTAAAAAAGCTATTTTAGTCATTGTAAAACTCGGCGGGATTATATTAGTCCATCAATGTCCCATACACAACAAAAATACATTTAATCCCGCCAAGGTTAAAAATGACTGAAATTGCTTTTTTAAATTTATTAGAAAAATTTCAATAGGTTTCTTCATAAAAAAAAAATATTTAAAATGTGTTGTCATGAATATTTGTTTCTTTATTACTTGGCCAACTTCAATTTCACAAATTCATGTAGTTGTACTTGGCAGATTTTTTTCAATGTATATGTTTTTAACGGGATTACGTATTTTTTTGTATTTTTTTTAATAATGTAGGTACACTCAGGTAATTAATTTTAATTAAATTACCGGTGTACTAAATTTGATTAATTGATTTATTCTTTAATTTAATGTAATGGTATAATGACTCAATCAAAAGGGTAGCTATAGGTTCACAAAACTCACGGATATTTCTGATAGATAAACCTCTTTCTTTTATTATAATGGAAGAATGATTGAAGAATAAATATTTTTCCTTTTTCCCCCTTAAAATTACTTATTTTATATGTAGATTGGGTTTTCATCAAATTAATTGAATTTTCTTTAATTAATTTTAGATTTAACGATTAATATGATCAATATGATCTTGGTAATAAAAAAATAGTATCAATCGTTTTTTTTATTCAATGAATTTTTTTCCAAAGTGCACCACTGGGAGGTACGGTAAACATTGTGATTATAATATTAATGAATAATTACTGAATTGCACAAAAGTTTACTGCAAGGTGCAAACCAATCTAGCACTTCACCGATACTTAAAATAACATTTTTTCCTAATATACTTATCATAGTTACATATTTTTACATGTAAATGATAAATTTAAGTGCATCAGTTGTATAATACATAATAGAAAATTAATATTCGAAAGTCGTACACACCTTTTAATTTTATTTAATATATCTTGAAATATCTAGAAAATGTTACTATGGATTTTTAGATCAAATATTAGGTAACAATTTTGGAACAAAAATTTTAATTGTTTTATTCCGTTTGGGGCTGTTCAAAAAATGCGTAACACTTTTAAGGGGTGTGGGGCATTACGATAATGTTAAAGTTGCATACATTTTTGAAATTGCTTGTGTTGAAAATTTATATATTGTTGTTGAAAAATCGCCAAATTTAGTGCTGCGCTGTTTTATAAAAAAATATTTTATAATTATGTTATAGTTCAGAACTCGATTTACTGTTACTTTCATGTATGATTACGTCAGCTTAACGCATAAAGTCAGTTTTTTAAAACCTTAGTAAAAAAACAGAGCATTGAATTTGGCAATAGGACATTAAATGAGCCTTAAATGAGCCCTTAATTATGAAATGTGTCTTAACTCGATTCGAACATGTGGTTACGTCAGCTTAACATATCTCGCTTTGTTAACATTCATGACTGTATCGTGACGCACGTATACTTTCATGGAAATGCACAAATTTATTTTTATCAAGTAGCATAGACTTTCGAAAGATAGTGGATTTTATATATGTATATTCAATTATTCATACAAAAAGTTATATATGTCATATTCCATTTGTCACTGCAACTAATATGTTGGACTTATGCGAACCTTGAACATGCACTGCGACATTAAACTAATGATGCATCCACTCAAATAGATAATAAGGATTATATTATGAGCACTGCTGAATTCATTCGCTCGAAAGACACAAGTTCAATTCTGCCATAAAACAAAACATCAGACTGTTTTTTTTTCTAACAATAAGGCATTCGAATTTAATAGAAAATATTACTGTTATAGTAGATTTGTATATACAAATATATATATTGCAATATATAATTTTTTTAGTGAGCGTGCTTGAATTTGTTTGAAATTGTATTATAAATTGATATAACAATGTTTTTTCATTTGTAAAAGGAGGTTTATATTTTCGTTACAAATACAGTTATTTGGTTGAAAATTCACGTATTTAGTTGGAAATTAGTCCTTCTTGGTAGAAAATTAAACTTAGGTTGAAAATTAATCTTTTTGCTTGAAAACTCAATGGTTTGGTTATACAATTTTTTCTTTCTTGATTAAAAATTAAAATCTTTTTTGGTTGAAATATAAACTAATATTACATTTTTCGTTGACAATTATTCATCTTTTTTGGTTGAAAATGTAACTAATTGGTTAAAAGGTAAACTCTTCTGTTAAAAATTCACTTTGTGGTTGAAGGTTCATCATTTTAATTGAAAATTCATCTTTTTGGTTGAAAATTTAATTATTTTTTTGATAATCCGTTCGTTTTTTTTTAATCAATTTTTTAACTGAAACTTGAACTAATGTAGTGGAAAATTTAACTATTATGTTGAAGATTCGTTTTTTAGTTGAAAAATTTTTTTTTGACGTAAAATTTAACAAGTTTAGTTCAATATTTCAGTTCATTTTTTGCTTAAAAATTTGTGTATTTTATTGAAAATTCGTGTTTTTTGGTAGAAAATTATCTTCTTGGTTGAAAATTCAAATATTCCAGTTGAAGATTCATCATTTTAGTTGAAAATTAATTTTCTTGTATAAAAATTTAAGTGCTTGCTTTAAAGTTAAACGCGTTTGTTAAAAGTCATTTGTTGGATGAAGATTCGTCATTTTAATTAAAAATTTAACAATTATTTTGGGGAAAATTCATTTTTTCATTGAAAGTTCATTTAACTGAAAATCAAGCCCAGTGAAATATTCTATTATTTTAGTTAAAAATGCATCTCTTTAGTTGAAAAGTAATTTTTTAGCTGTAAATTTACCTATTCAATTTTGGGTTCAAAATTAATCTTTTTTGGTCGAGGATTCAACATTTTAATTGCAAATTCATCTCCGGTTGAAAATGTATCAATTTTGTTGAAAATTCTTTTTTTTATAATTAATTCTTTTAACTGAGATTTGTTTAACTATTGCAGTTGAAAATGTAACTATTATGTTAAAATATTCCATTATTTTATTTAAAAATTCCTCTCTAGATGAAAATTAAATTTTTGAAACAGTAAATTTCCCTATTCAATTTTTGCTAAAAAATGTGCTTTTTTAGTTAAAAATTCGTCTTTTAGTTAAAAATTCGTCTTTTATTTAAAAATTATTTTTTATTTTGTTGTTGAAATTCATCCTTTTTCTTTGAAAAGTCAACTGTTTGGTCGAAAGTTCATCATTTATAGTTAAAAATTCAAATATTTGTGTGATTATTCATTTACCTAGTTGAACATGCAATATTTTTACTTGAAATGTTGCCAATTCGAAGTGTTTTAAATTGAATTGAATATAGTATTCACATTAATTTAACTTAAAAGAATATCCTGTTTTTCGGGGTTTCTTCTCACCTGAAAAATATCTTTCATTCAAAGTATTAATATGTTAAATACATATGCACTAAATTTTAATTATATGAAAATAAAATAAACTAAAACAATATTATTCCAATTTAGGAGCAAATTCAAGAAATGATTAATTATATATTAAAGATAACAATTAAATATTTAGAAACTTGTCTCAATAAGAAATTACTTCTCCTTCAAGAAAGTAACTTGTGCGAATGAAAAAACAGTTATTGTATTGTGTATGTTTTACATAATTTATAATAAATTTGCGAAATTGTATTCATATTCCGATACGATTGTTTAGCAAAATGCGAAACACATAATATTGATGATCCTTAATGTACCTTTTGTCTTGTTGAAAATTTAGTATCAATTTGAAGCTCGTTATTTGAAAGTAAATTGGAAATAAAATACCATTAAGCACTTTAATGAGCATGTGGCACGTGTGCTTTATTTTGGATTATGCCCGATACTTCTTTGATAAACAATGATTGGGAATCGCGCGGTAACATATTTATCTACTTATTAAGGATATAAGCGCATTCATTCGAGCACTTTAGACACGTATGTCTGCATATGTGTCACTATAATTCACTTTTATGAATTTACATTCGTCAATTCTACTTTTACCTATCTAAGCTTATTTCGAGTATGAGAACATTCATTCGAGCATTGTAGATACAGTACGTATTTCTGCATACGTGTCACCAATCGCGACTTTTATGAATTTACGAAAGTAAATTTTACATGTTATTCTATGTAGTTCATAATTTAAAAATCTTTTTCAATCGAAATCCTACTTGATCGCGTTCTCAAAATACTCTAAAATGAGTTTTAAATCCTTGTGAGCCATTAAATGCAAAATTTCGGTCTAATATGTAAATAGAAAAAAGAAATTTTCCAGTGTTACTTTAAAGTTCACTTGATCATCAACGGTCAACAAACAGCTTCAGCTATGTATCCTTGTCTTTACTGTTTCATCACATTAATCAACATGAGAGTTTCTCATAAAACTAAATTTTCTAAAATTTCTCGATACAACGAAAGTCTATTTGCGACTGAAATATTATGAAGGATTGAAGGAAGATTACGAGAAATTGATATAGTATTTGGTTGAAATAAAAAATTAGCTAATCATTGCCATAGCACAGTAAATCTTCCTCCCATGAAGGAAGATGATCATGTGCTCGTTATTGAGAAATTTATCGTTCCAGAACTGCATATCGTCCAAGGATTTGTGAACCAATTATATTGGAATGGTTTGGTTCCTCTCGTTCGAAAAGCGAAGGCATTAATTTGGCCAACCAAACTGAAGGTAATTCACAAAAATTACCAAGGGGAAATTTTTGAAGGCTACGCTGGCCGAAAAGTCTTGAAAAATGCTGATATCTCTCTGAACTGAGAAAAGCTTTTGAAAGCTCTGAATTTTCCGAAACGTTAAAGATTCATGTCATTCTAGAACATTTAAAACATTGACTACATTTTTTAAATAAGTTCGGATTGGTCTCGTGATCAAAACAAGCAGGGGAATCAATTCGTCGAGAATTTGTCAACACCTGTAATCTATCAAAAATGAACTTGATTGAAGATTCTTCGCACATGGATAGATTACAGAAGGCCGTTGTTGAATTTTCCTCTTTACATATTTGATTTTATTTTGATGTATTTCTTTTTTGTTTCGAAACTTGAGAAAAAAAAATAAAAAGTAAAAATGTACGAAAGTGCTCTCGCTACGTATACGTCGTTAGCTCTGGGTAATGCTAAAGGAGAGTAGAAAAATTAAAATATTTGACTATTTTTAATTTCATTATAAAAGCTTGTAAAGTATATAAACTTTTGAGAATTGTTTGACAATACCATCTTGTTTAGCGTCTATCAAGACTTTTATGAAACACTCTTTTGCAAAATTTAGGATCCAACCTTTTTTCCGTACCCTTCCATGCCATAAATTCTTTTGAATCAAATTAATCTATGGATACCATATTAAGAATTAACCAATTACTTGAATTTCAGACCAAAAAATAATAACTTTCTACCAACAGAGATACATTTTCAACGAAAGAGTTAAGTTTTAAAGCTGGAAATTGGAATGTTATAGAAAGCAGTTGACTTTTAAACCCGAAAAGATGAATTTTCAACCAAGAAAGATGATTTTTCAATTGAATAGTTAAATTGTCAACAAACAATAAAGTTAATTTTGGAATAAATAGACAATTTTTTAAACAAATAGTTAAATTTTCAAGCCAAACAGACGAATTTTTTAGAAGACAGTGGAATTTTCATCCAAAAACTTTTCTACGGAAAAAGATGAATTTTCAATCCAAAAAATATAAAGTTTCAATACAAAAAAGACGGATTTTCAACCAAGTAGTTCAATTTACGAACAAAAAAGATAAATTCTATCCAAAAAGTAGAATCTTCATCAAAGCAGTTAAATGTTATACAAAATAATTAAATTATTAACAAAATAGGTATGTTTTTACCTAAAATTATGAATCTTGACCAACAAAAATGCTTTTTTAACAAAGAAATTAAACTTCTACCCAAATCATTGAATTGTCAATTAAAAATGATTAATTTTCAACAACACAGTTAAATTTTAGACGAAATAATTAAATTTTTAACTAAAATAATGAATCTTCAACTAACAAAAAATATGAATTTTTAACGGAACAAGTAATAGCAGATATTTTCAGCCAAAAATGCGAATTTTCGTACAAAACTGTGAAATTTTTATCATAAAAGTTAATTTTCAAACAAATAGTTGAATTTTCTGCAAAAATAGATAAATTGTCAACCCAAAATAACGAATTTTTAATAAAACAGTTGAATTTTCAACCAGGAAAGATTTTTCATACAACAAGATAACAAATTTCCACTAAAATGTGCAAATTTCGAGCGAAAAAGGCAAATTTTCTACAAAATATATGAATTTTTAACCAAATTGTTTCATTTTCAATCAAATAGTTGAATTGTAAAGCAAAAAAAAAACACGAATTTTTTAGGAGGAGTTGAATTTTTGATCCAAAAGGACGATTTTGTTATGCAAAAAGACGACTGTTCAACAAATCATTTAAATTTTAAACAGAATAATTAAATTTTCAACAAAATAGTTCAATTTTTTGCAGTATAATTCAATTTTTAGCAAAAAAGTTTAATTTTTGTGAAATAATTAAATTTTTAACCAAATAGGTAAATTTTTGAATAAAATTACGAATCTTAACAACAACAAAAATGTATTTTTAACAAAAAAGTTAAACTTTTTAACAGGTAATTGAATTTCCAATTAAAAAGGATTCATTTTCAACAAGATAATTAAACCTTCAATCAAATTGTTGAAATTTCACGTCAAAAAGGCGAATTTTCTACGAAACAGTTGAATTTTCAACCCGCAAATATTAATTTTCAACAAAAAAGTTAATTAAAAAAAAGGTTAAATTTTCGACTTGAAAAGCCGAATTTTTAGGGGAGCAGTTGAATGTTCAAGTAAATATACTTTTTTTGTTTTTAATTTTTGAATTTTTGAATTTTGACCAAAATAATTAAATATTTAACCAAATAATAAACAATTTTTAGTCTTAACATATGAAGTCTCAACCGAAAACAGTTCTTAAAACAGTTCTTCTTTTCCTCAAACAAAAAATAAAAATGTTCAAGTAGTTGAATTTTCTATGAAAATAATAGAATTTTTAACCTAAAAAGACGAATTATGAAGCCAAAAAGACGAATTTTCTATAAAGCAGTTGAAATTTGTAAAGAAAAGTTAAGTTTTAACTTAATAGTTGAATTTTAAACTAAAAACGATCAAAAAAAGATTTTTCAATGAAAAAGATTAATTTTTTACCAAAAAGGACGAATTTACAAAAAAATAAATGAATTTTCAACCATATTGTTGAATTTTAAACTAAAAACTATCAATATTCAACCTATAATAGAATAGTTAAATTTTCATTTAAATAAATTAGTTAAAAAAAAAAAAACAACAACGAATTTTCAAGATAATAGTTCAGTCTTCAATCAAGTAGTGGAATACATTTTTAACCCTCTACGTCACAAATCATCACAAAATCTGTTGACCCCCCACCCCTCTTGCAGTGTGACGTAGGTTTGGAACGGCTTCCAAACATATTATTTAACTAATAATAACTCGTTTTTACAAGAGAATATTAAAGGAAAGAAACAAGATTTTGAAAAATAATATTTCAAATTGAGTGTCGCAAAGTTTACTTAATTGATGCTTTTTAGCTCTCTTTTTATATTTGAAATTGAGTGTCATAAAGTTCACTTAATTGGTGCTTTTTAGTCAAGCACGATAATTAGATTTTGAATAAACAAGCTGTAAATTTGGAAGATTTCCAATCAGGTACATTTGAAAAGTCATTGTACCGCCTACGAAATGTAGTTGGCAAAACTAGACATGATCAGACGCTCGTCTTCTATTTTTAATGGCTTGCATGATTATTATGTGATATATTTTTCAATGTTATTCCTCAGCTTTCATATATCGCTTTCCTATTTTCAAAGAAATGCTTCCTTTTTTTCTAATATTATAAATATTAAAAAATATATATAATTATGACGTTAAGTAACTAACCAATCAAGAAGGATATCACAATGTTAATTAGCTCTATCTCTAATCAGGAGATAATCCAAGCGAATTCAACCTTTTAATCAACTCGTTTATTTTTAACGCATTGTCTATCTTCAATTTTGCTGAATAAATTTCAATGAGTATCATGGATTTAATATAAATATGATTTGCATTGTAGGCATTTTAAATTTAATAATTTTAGACGGAAGTACAAAAAATTGATTGGTTTAAAATGTAAGTTTCTTCAAACTGTATAACTTAGAATTGAAATCTTTATAATAATTAAAGAATTTGAATTCATGACGTTTGACATTGAATAAAATTTCAGTCTAAAAGCCCTTTATATTAAAAAAATGTAATGTGGAACATTTCGAAAATACACCACCCTTTAAGATTCTGCAAAATCATTTAAAATACATTTCAGGCATATTATTAAAAAACTAATAAACAAAATGAATTTTTCAAATCAGATAAACGTTTCCCCGGCGTTTTTCCTTATTTTCTTACTTAATCTACTGATCCATTTTAGTGATTATTTTTTTAATGAAGTTACAGAAATTTATAGTTGAATAATAAAAACGTTTAAAATGGTACAACAGACGTAATTGTATAAGAGTAAACCAATTTAGTCAAGTAACATATTTGCTGATTTTCCTAAAGATATCGTTTTACATTGACCCAAGTATCATAATTGTAAATCAGATTTTTTTATTGGCATTAGGTTAGGTCTAGAATTATTTTTATATTTTGTTTTTAAGTTTTAAATAGTTTTAATTCCTATAAGTGTCCACTGAGTCAATCCGAGACGAAACGTGTATAGGTTTCATATTGTTTGAAAAGCTGTTCAAATATAATAGTTTCAAATGAAACATTTTCAACCCGAGTTTATTCCAAATTAAATGTTAAAAATAAATTGATCAATTTTACATTCAGGGCTATCAAAATTAAGCAGATTCAAAACGAAGCATCGTCAATAAACTATAAAAGCTTGAATTTACAAATTTAAATGACCGATAAAAATAGTATTTATTGATTAATAATTTTATGTACAGTGTCGGCAGACATTATCTACACAAATATTAATAATAAATAAATTAATTAAACTTGAAATAATCAACATTTTGCGTAGTTCTTTGGCTAATTTTAAAGGTTAGTCACTATAGTATTTTGAATTTTCCCCTAGATTCTGTCCTAGGGTAGAATTTGGTGCAAAAGGAAGCAAACTTTCAATTAATGATTGTACCCACCACAGAATTAAAAAAAAAATTATTATATTTTTATAAATATTACTAAAATTCATTAGAATATGATTTTTGCACTAAGTTTGACTGTAGGCCAGAATCTAGAGGAAAAATTAAAAAATATTCTAATAATTTTGTCAAATACCGTGGAGACATTTGAAATGAGCCTTAGTACCTCTAGAAATGTTTATTATTTCCAGAGTTATTTCAATTTTTCGAAAACATCTCAATTTGACGTTTTTTTGCAATATTTTCTGATAAAATTTATAAAATTTAAGACACTTTAGCAGTAGCTAAAAAACCAGGCGTTTAGATATTTCTGCCGAAATTTTTCTGAAAATTATATTGCAAACAGAAAAATGTTTTGAAATCCGACTACTACAACAACCCTGGTATTCCAAAACCTAACTTTCAGAGTTGGATTCGAGATCAAAAGTTGCCTATCAAAAGTTACCTATCAAAAGTTACCAATTCATTTGTAGTGAAAAAAATAATTAACGAAAGTGTCTCAATTGGTTGAAAAAATTCAACAAAGATGCATCGAATCTGTTAATTTCACCGAACCTCGTCTGATAGACGGTTTGGAAAGATTGAATGTTTTGACAGCTCTGTAGCCCAGCTAATTTTGTGGAACCAATCAAACAAGAGACTTTCCCTCATTTGTTTATTTAAAAACGAACTGGTGACATTTGATAGTCTAATTTTTATCACGACTCGAACTCTGAGAGTTAGGTTTTGGAATGTACTCCTCTAATTTTTGAGTTTGCAAACAAATGAGAGATCTATTTATTGCATGAGAGGATCGGAAATAAGTTTCTAGACGGATTGGCGACTCTAAGACTCTTTGGCATTGCCCTTGAGCACTTGAACCTTGAAAATTCACTTCGACATTGTGTAATCGAGCAACACAACATTGGCACGACCAGCTTAAGATAATTTTTACTTGTTCGAGCATAAAATTTGCAAAGTCAAGTAGGTCATCAGAATCATCAAATGAGATGATACCTGACGGGAAAAGAAGATATTTCACCCATTAATAAAAAAACTAAGGAAACGTTTCATTTCTTAACTTTATTGTGTATTTTGTTTCGATGCGAAAAAATTTAACTTTACCCCATTGAAAATTACCCCAAGATAAATTCATTTCTGTATTTTTTTTTCTGTATTTCTGATGTTTTTACGTTGCATCTTTTACCATTTACATCAACTGTTTGGAGTAGTCAACGAATAAATTTTCTCGGCGAAATTTCGTATTTCCAAGGGTAGAAATCTGCACAATTGTCTGTTACACTTTTCTTGATTACACTCATGGATTTTTTGAAAGGCGTGGAATATTATCAGACTGAAGGTACGAATACTCTATAGAATTTGTCGGACAATAAGTTGAATGAAAACCTGACCATTGACACATTTCACGTCATCGCATTCCAAGCACAATGAATATACCGTACATATCTATACAGGTTCGAGTATCACAGGTGAAGGTTGAGGAAGGTCGCGATTATTTCAGCAACACTGGAAGGTCGATAATCTATATTCATTGCCAAGGTTTAATTTCGTGATTTGTTAGAGACGAGAAAATACAAAGGGTCCAGGGAAAACCTGGAAATTAGGGAAAAGCCAGGGGTTTTCAAAAAAATCTTGCAAAGGTCAGGGAATTTCTGTTGGGTTGAAAATTAATATTTTTTTTGTTAAAAATTCAACTATTTGGTTGAAGATTCATTTTTTCTTAAACATACGATTGTTTAGCTTGAAAGTTCAACTCTTTGGTTGAAAATACAAATGTTTTTGATTGAGTTTTAATATTTTTCGTTTGAAAATTCGACGATTTGGTTGAAAATTCAACAATTTTATTAAACATGCAACTTTTTTTTGAAAATTTAATTTTTTTTTTAAATTGAATTATTTTGTTAAAATTTTATCTTGTTGGTCAATTCAACTGTTTTATTGAAAATTCGTTCTTTTGGATTAAAAATTCATTTTTTATGATAGAAAAGTCATCATTTTTTTGTTGAAATAAATAAATTTTAACTTGAAATTTTCTTATTACGATTATAAAAGATTCTATGTTCAAAATGTTACAAAATAAAGATTCTGATCTTTAATCGGGCAGGAAAAAATTAAAAAAATTATCAAGGTAAATTTAGTGAATTTTTAAAATGATTGGTATCACCCTGTTATAATATTCTTGTTAATAATTTATTTGTATTGTATTTCTTTTTTTCGGTTGCTTCCTGCTGACGATTCCATTTTTCGTTAAAATTTGTATTATTGGGTTCAAATTCAACATTTTTGTTAACCTTTTTTGCTAAAAATTCATATTTACGTGTTGAAAATTTAACTTAAATTTTTTTTTTTTTTTTTTTTTTTTGAAAAAGTTAAGTATTTTTTTGGAAATTTGTCTCTTGGGTTTAGAAATTCATCTCTGTTGGTAGAAATTTAATTTTTTTTGGTTTAAAATGCAATTGTTGGGTTGAAAATCAATTTTCTTTGGTTTAGTGTTCAATTGGTATGTTTAAAACATCGTCTTTTTTTTGTTGATTTCAACTGTTTTGTTAAACATTTGTCTTTTTGAGTTGAAATGTGTATTATTTTCGTAGAAAATGGAAATATTTAGTTTAAAGTTAACTTTTCGTTTGAAAATTCTTATTTTTGTGTTGAAAATTTAACTGTTTTCTAGCGAATTCGCCTTTTTTGATTAAAATTTCAATAATTTAGTTGAAGTTTTTTTCTCCCTTTATTCAAAAATCTTTCCTGGATAAAAATTCACCTCTTTTGTTGAAAATTCGTCTTTTTGGTTTAAAAATTAACCTCTTTTAGCAGAAATTTGATCTTTTTTTTTATTAAAAATGCAACTGTGCGGTTACGGATTATTTTTTATTTAAATATTTTTGGTTGAAGTATCTACTATTAATTATATTAATCACTGAGAATTCATATTTTCTGATTGAAACTTAAATTACTTGGTTGAAGGTTAAACCTCAATTTTTGAAAACCTTTTTTTGCTGTTGAAGATTCATCATTTTAGTTAAAAATTCATCTCTTTAGTTGAAAATTCGTTTTTATGTTGTTGTTAAAAATTAAGTTTAATTAACTGAAAATTTATCTAGTCAACTATGGTTAAAAATTGATATTTCCTAATTTAACATTCGATTACTTGGGAAAAAGTCGAACCACTTTTTAAAAAATTTATTTTGTTGTTGTTTAAAATGTAACTATTTTTTTCAATTCGTTTCTTTTTTTGTTCAAATTTTATTTTTTAACTGAAAATGTAACTTTTCCTTTTTTAATTGAAAATTGATCTTTGTTGGAAAATTCGTCTTTTTGGTAGAAAACTAATCTTTTTGATGGAAATTTCCTCTTTTTGGTTAAAAATGCAATTGTCTGGTAGAAAATGAACTTTTTTGTTCAAAGTTCATATTTTTGGGTTGAAAATTCAATTATTTTACAGAAAATACATCTTCTGTGGTACAATTTTAAATACTTGATTAAAAATTCTTTTTTTTTTGTAAAAAATTAATCTTCGTGGTACAAAACTAGTCGTTTTTTTTTTTTAATTTAACTGTTCGGGCTAAAAACTCAACTGTGTTTGGTTAAAGTTTAATCTTTTTTGTTTAAAAATTCATCTTTTATGGATGAAATAAATATTTTTAAAATTTTAATTTTAAATGGTTTTATTCCGTTCATAAAAGATTATAGTGACGCGATCCGAGAAAAGGGACCTACTAGGCAAACGTGAAATTTATATTTAAAATGTTACAAGATTAAATTTCTGGTCTTTGAATATTAATGGTAAGAAATAATGAAAAATTTTTCAGGGAAATATGAGAAAATTTTGAAAACGAAGTTTCGCTTCCATTCTTTTCTTTTTACATTTTTATTGAGTATAAGCAAAGATTAAAAAAAAATTCTAAATGGAAGATGGAATTTTTCGAGGAATTTTATTATGTTTGTTTTCTTATTTTACTTTTAATAGTTTGGCAGGGACGACATTTGTATTATTTATTTTTTTCTGAATTGGAATAGATTTTTTTTTCTTTTTTATTGAGTTAAAGAGGGAAACTTTTTATTTAAAATATTTTTTCTAAATTGGAAGAGGGTCATTCTTCATTTTTAATATTGTTATGGCATTGGAAAGGAGGAAATTTCAATTTTCAATTTTTTCTGAAGTGGAAGAGGGAAATTTTTTTATTTGATGATTTTCATCGATTTGGAAGAGAGAAAAATTTGGTTATTAATTGTTATTTTGAAGTGGAAGAGGCCAATCGTTTCTTTTTAACATTTAGATGAAAGTTAGGACTTTTTATTTTTAATTTTGTACTGAATTAGAAGAGGACATATTTGATTTTTAACATTTTTATTAATGTGAGTTGAAAGGTCAATTGGAGAATGTTAAAAGTTTCCATTTTATACTTGTAAATTATTGAGCGTTTGAAATAGAAATTTATAAATTAAAAGTTTGTTAAGTTCAGTTTTGATTACTTCAAATGAAACAGATTTCAGCTTTAGGAGTTCGAATTTTTTAATTTTAATTCCCCTTAAAGAAAGGAAATGACTAAGAACTTTTTTCTTTGATTAAAACAGCCACCCTGAATTTACATGCTTCATTTTGTTTTCGTGATAATTTGAGGTCAATGAAATATCGATAAATCGACCTATCAGCGTATCAGCAAAAGTATTCATCTAATTAGTCGGTTCTTGCATCCAAATTTCAAAATGTGTCACCTTAACACGGAAAATTTCTCTCATTTTCCAGTTTTATCTGGTTTATCCACTTCTTGATAAAAGCATATTAATCTGATGGACTCATTTTTGCAGATGTCGATGTACTGTATGTATGTTGCAATGATTTTAACTTTTTTTTTAATTTTAAAAGCGCTGTTCTGATATGAATAAACTGCTTTATTACAAAATTTAATTCTACACGATAAAAAAATAAGTTTTCCAAACTTTATTTGACTCTGTCTAGGTCTAGGACTTTAGGATAGGCCACGAATTTCTAAATTTTTCGTAGGGGAATCCCTGCAGTGGATAAGGCAACCGACAATGGATAATCATTAATTAAGAGTAGAAATAAAATAAAAATAATTAATTTTAATTGTTATGTACGAACACTTATAGTTTCTTTATTATTAATTCAATTAAAATAATTATATTATTTTACATATATTAGTATTTTTAATTAATAATTATCCACTGTAGGGAGGTTTCCCCTGTAACATTTATTACAAGGCTTAAGACAATCCTCGAAATAATCAAAAGGGGCCCCTCACCCTCTCCCCAACCTCTTTTTTAAGTCAAAATTTTTTCTTTGATTTCATTTGATAAACGCCTAAAATAAAACACAAAACATACAAAAATAATACTTTAACAGACTTCACAGGCAAATGTAATTCTTAAATAATAAATAATTAATATAAATAAATAAATAATAAATGTAATTCTTAAACAAGATTAGTTTTCTACCAAAAGAAGTCAATTTTCAACGAAAGAGTTAAGTTTTCAAGCTAGAAAGTCACATGTTTCAGAAAACAGTTGAATTTTAAAGAATAAAAAGATGCATTTCCAACCAAATAGTAATCTTCAAGACAAAAAGAACCATTTTTTAAAAGACAGTTGAATTTTCAACCCAAAAGGACGAATTTTTTATCTAAAAAGATGTTTCTACAACAAAACAGTTAAATTGTAAAAAAAAATAAGTTTTCAAAAAAATAGTTGACTTTTCAACAAAATAATTAAATTTTCAACAAAATAGTTAATTTTTTAACTAAAATGATGAATCTTTAAAAAAATGCATTTTTAACAAAGAAGTGGAACTTTTACCCAAGTAGTTAAATTTTCAACTAAATAATTATCCTTTCAATCAAACAGATGAATTTCCAAAGAAAAAAGTAATAGTTGATATTTCAATCAAAATAGTACTTTTCTTTTAAATCAGAAACCGTTGAATTTAAGAAAAAAAAGGTTTTCAATAAAATAGTTGAATTTTTCAACAAGGAAAATATTCCATTCAAGAGAGAAAAAAATGTCAACCAAATTGTTAAATTTTCAAGCCAAAGCGTTGAAGTTTTTACAAAACTGTGGAATTTTCAAACTACAGATATGAATTTTCAACAAAAAAGTTAGTTTTTAAACAAATAGTTGAATTTTCTACGAACTTTTAACAAAAAAAAAATGAATTTGAAATCAAATAATAAAATTTTTAATAATATAATATAATATATATATGTATATATATAATCATTGATACACACACACAATTGTGTGTGTATATACAAGTATATATTTTTAGTTCTATATAGTACAATTAGGAAATATCGAAAAACATCGGGATCGGGGATTCAGGACTTTGGTCAGAAGTGAGAATTCCGAACAAGTTCGTTGACTCGAATTGAAACTTGATCCTTTTCTCCGGTCATGACATTTTCTCGCACATTTGCAACTGATATCTTCTGCCAAAGTATCAAAGGTTCACCTCTTAAAAGATTTATAAAACTGTCGTTGATTTGAAAATATATTTCTTTAAAACACTTCAATTAAGTTTATACCTTGAGGTAAAAAACTGGCTAGTTTCGAGCTGAGAAGGAAAATTCTCAGCGTTTAACAAGTTTACTTGGCAAAAAAGTCACGCAAATGTCTCATCCCCATGTTGTCAGAAATCACAAAAAAATTTCACCGAGTTCACGATTCTGTCTAGTGTAAATAAGTTTGATCGTTTAGCGCGTAAAGGAAAACTAGAACACTGGGTGAGGTACATCGTACAAGCGAATTTTTTTCTGAAATTCCTAACTTGTGTGTCACGTTGGACTTATTTATTAAAAGACAAAAAAACTGTTCAAGTCTAAATGTTTGGCAGATTATCTAGAGGCCTAGATAACGTTTGGTGTCTGGAATAAACGAATTATTAATACATTCGAAAATGTGGTTCACGTTGTTGAAGAGTCGCCTCTGAGCAAGCGTTGTCTGCGAAATACAAAATATATTTTCTCTTTTCGTTTTTTTTTTTTCGTTAATTTTTCCACTTTTTGGTAATATCTTTGCCAAAAAAATTTTCCATACTAAACTAGTTTACCTCTTTTCAAGAGAACCTAAGAAAAATAAATATAACGCTTTTTCGTGAGCACAAATACAAATTAATTTCTCGTGTTGCTGAGCAGACAGGCACATAATGAAAACGTTGGCACCAACTGGAAACCTTAAAATTGGTCATAAAATGAACGAGAAAGCGGGCTATGTTCTTTCGGAATCGTCCGAAAAAAGTTTGAAGCGGCGCGGCGTAAATCCGGAGGGAGAATCTGCCGTTTAAAATCTGCGGATTTTAAATGAGAAAAGGGACTTTTTGCGAGGCTCTTAAAATTTGCGAGTGAAAGCAGCGCTAAAATAGAGTCCCGCGAGACCAAAAGCATCTGCGAGTCTTTCGTCAGTGCATCTGGGTAAACCATTTCGGTAAACCAGATTGAGCTAAGAAAGTCTATAAACTGTCAACAAGCGCTATGAATAGTTCACCGTGCACATAACTACGTTTTCACTCTTATTGACAAGATAAGATGACATCGCGCCTCAAACTAAGATCTAAGTCTAGTCTACGCGCGAAATTTCCAACGAGCACATCGCCAGGAAAAGGGGATGAGAGTTTGATGTGAATGTGTCTGAATGTGTAAATGTTTCGGTAAACATCACATGCACGTGAAACCGGCTTCAGCAGTTATGATTTTTGTATAACAACTTGATCGTTTGCAGAGAATAATTGTGGGTAAGGGCTCTACGCAAAACACGGATGAATTCGTCGCTTTTCTTCCAAGGGCAGACATACATACTTTTGTTTTCTTTCTAGAGTAGAGGGCATAGTGCGAGACTCGAAAGTTTTGTCAACTTTGGGTACATTTAACATTCTATAAAAGAGTTCTATTGATTTAATTGCTAGTGTGAAGAAAGTGAGTCTGTAAAACGATTTTGTAGAGAATAGAAGATAATAGTCTACAATACCGAGTGGAAGAAAAGCGGACGATTCATCGGACGATACGTGAATTAATATAACAATATCCTACATAGAAAAAGTCTAGGGAAATAGTTCAATGATCATCTGAATCGTGAACGCGCTGACGTTTCGACTGCGACTGTTGATGCTCAGGTGGCTCAGGACTCTCGACAATGGCTAGTGGTGCCGGTGAACCTGGCGAGCTGTCTGGCTCCTCATGAGCACGTTTGCCCACCCCGACGCCTGCGTCAGGACCAATAAAGCTCCCGCTGCAAAAGAAGAATATAAGAATTAGTCTTATGCATGGTGGCTGAGAAACTACATTTTCCAAATTCCCTGACTTTTCCCTGAACATCAATATTCAAAGACCACCATTTTAATCATGTAACATTTTGAACCAAGAATCTTTTATACACGGAATAAAACAATTTCAGATTAAAATTAAGAAATTTGAAATTACTTTACTTATTCCGACCAAAAAAGATTTCTTTCCTACCATAAAAGATGAATGTTCAATCCAAAAGAACGACTTTTCAACAAACCAGTTGAATTTTCAACCAAAAATATGACTTTTTAACAAAATTGGTGAATTTCCAACCTACACAAATGAATTTTCATCAAATCGTCGAATTAAAAACAAGCTGTGAATACGACCTCGAGTGTTTCCACTTTGTATTTATAATTATATGGTGCTCATTTCACGAGCACTTTGCTTCCCGTTAGCAAGTTTATTTGCTTCCTCATAAAGAAGAAGCATTAGTGATTTTTCAAATAAGAGAAAAACTAAAATTTTCATTTTGGTCAATTTAAAAGCAGAAATTTACAAAAAACACAAAATTGCAAAAGAATCAAAAAAATTTGAAAAACAATGATAAATCAACAAATTAAATTTTGTATTTGAAATGGTAATTTTTCGAGCTGGAAACGGGAAATTCTGTCGCATTCTATCCCTTTCCAAGCTTTACGATTTTTTTACAACAATAGTCAGAATTATTTTATTTAAAAATTTATGATCAAAAGTCTCTTCTGTTCATGCTTCAACTTTGAATTATATCGAAAAAAAAGTTTTCCTGTTTAAAACAGTTTTTTCAAATATTATAAATGAGCATAACTTCCTTACTCTTCAATAAAGTGTATTAATATTACAGGTCAATCGATTTGCCTCGAACCAAGGGATCTTTTTTATTGTTGTATCAACTTTGAATTATGGTAATGAAAAAAATTTTACTATAAAAAACCGTATTTTCAAATATTATGCATTACCGTAGCTTCCTTACTTCTCAATAAAATATATCAATATTATGGGTCAATTGATTTATCTCGAATCAACACAACTTTTCTAAACTCGCATCAACTTTACATTATGAGAACGAGAACATTTTTTATATATTTTATATATTCTTTTGTATTCTTGCAGCAACTTTGAATTATGTTAATGAAAAAAGTTTTACTATAAAACCCCGATTTTCAAAATATATAAATGATCATAACTTCCCTACTCTTTAATAAAATGTAATGATCTTATAGGTCAATCGATTCGTTTCGAATCACGGAATCTTTTTTGTTCTTGCAACAACTTTGAATTATGTTAATGAAAAAAGCTTTACTATAAAAACCCGATTTTTTAAATTTATATATATATAGCCAAATAATTGACGTTTTAAGAAGAACGTTGAATTTTCAATAAAAAAATATAAATTTCCAATTTAAATGGACGAGTTTTCAACAACACGGTTGCAGTTTTGAGAAAAAAATGTTTTTTAAACAAAATAGTTGAATTTTTAATGAAATTTGTGAATCTTCAACAAAAAAAAAAGTGAATTTTCAAACTAAATCGACAAATTCTCAACAACAGTAGAATTTTAAACGCAATTGGTTCATTTTCAACCAAATAGTCGAATTAAACAAAAAAATAAACATCAACCAAAAAGAGTTGAATTTACACCCAAATAATTGAACTTTTTAGAAGAAAGTTGAATTTGCAACAAAAAAATCAAATGGAGGAATTTTCAACAAAACAATTTTTTGACCAAAAAGAAGATTTTGCAACAAAGTACATGAATTTTCAACAAAATAGTTGAATTTTTAACCAAATACTTGAATTTTCTAACAGTTCAAAACGTTTTCAACCAAATAGTTTTATTTTAAAGCTAAAAAGTAAAATTAAAAAAAAAAGATTAAACTTCTACCAAAAACAGTTAAAGTTATAACCAAATAATTGAACTTTTTTCAAGAAAGTTGAATTTTCAACAAAAAAAGATGAATTTTCAACCCAAATAGAGGAATTTTCAACAAAACAGTTTTTTGACCGAAAAGACGATTTTGTAACAAAGTATTTGAATTTTCAACGAAATAATTGAATTTTTAACCAAATAGTTGAATTTTCTAACAGTTTAAAACGTATTTAACCAAATAATTTGATTTTAAAGCTAAAAAGTAAAATTGAAAAAAAAATTTAACTTATACCAAAATCAGTTGAATGCACAACCAGATAACTACATTTTTTAAAAGAGAGTTGAATTTTTTAACAACAAATCAATGCAAATAGATGAAATATCAACAAAATAATTATTTTTTAATCAAAATAGTTGAATTTTAAACACGATTGGTGAATTTTCAACTCACGGAGATGAATTTTTAACCAAATGGTCGAATTGAAAAAAAAAACAAGATTAAACTTAAACCAAAAAACTAAATACTCAAGAAATTAGTTGAATTATAACAAAACAAAATTAATTTTTAACCAAACAGTTGCATTTACAACCAAATAGGTAAACTTAAAAGAAAAAAAGACGAATTTTAATTTTAATTTTGACTTTGAACTACTCATAAACCATCAAAAATATGCTTTTGGTCAAGAAACATTGAATTCATCCTCTTTCACTGCTGTACTAAGCTCATGCCTGCAATGAAATATTTATGAAAATACATACCTGTAATTATAAGTCGTTTGTACAATAACAGGCGCTGGACTATATTGCCCAGCCGGAGACAATGAATGTTCTTCCACTACGTTCCCAGGCACCAAGTACTTATCTGCAAAGCAAAACCCCAGATTAAAGGTCAGAAATGATGATAAAGAAATCTTAAAATCCATAAAATCGTTAAATGCATTACCTTCCCTAGCTGAATCGTTATTGACGCCATTAGTAACGACTGTAATTTGTTGCATCAGCCTACCCTTATGAGGAGGCGGAACATAAGGATGACCAGGAGATCCCGGAGCGGATTGACTCGTGAGTTGTCCAGCTGGAGATGGAACTGAGCTGTCCGGATAGGATTCCGGTCCAGGTGAACCTTCTCTACTCAAACACTCGGGCGTCATCAAACCGCTGATTCCAACGTGTGAAGGAGATGCTGGTGCGCTCCTATTTATATAGAACATTCCAAAATTAATCACAAATCACTCAATAAGTCTTCAAAATTAAAGAGGAACAAACTTAGAATAACGGGTATGATTCTGTTTCTTAAAACCTCTGGAACTGCGAATTAAAGCTGCCGATGCTTCTAACTTTTCTCGGGGTTCTCCTACCTTCTGGAGCGTTCGTATTCGATGCAGTTTTTTGCAATTCTGCTCTTTGAATGAAAGATACTATTAGGAACATAGCAACAAACTCAGGGTGTCTACTCAAATCCTGGAAAAACATTCCCTGATATTTCCAGGCTTTTCACAGCTAATTTTTCCAGGTATAATTTTTCGTAGTACAGTGCCATTCAAATATTTCGCAATCGACTCGTAATACGTACTCGAATATGTACAAGATTTTGCGAGTTTATTATAAATAAGATTTTTTCAGTCCTTGCAAGTATATCTAAATGTTTCAAAATTGTACTATTCAAGAGTAAAATTAAATAACTGTGGTTTTCATTTGTGAAAGTAAGTAAGGAGATAAGGATGGAAATAAGGATATCTTTCACGATAATAAAGAAATATATTCTGTTAAGTAAAATTAATGTGGATATTATATTGATTTCAATTAATTATACTTCAAATTCCTAACCTTTTAAGTGAAAATTTTACCTTTTCAACAAGATAGATGTATTTTTAACCAAATAGTTAAATATGCAAACAAAAATATGAATTTTGTACCAAAAAAGACGATTTTTCAACCAAATAGATGAGTTTTCAACTAAAAAAGATCAATTTTCGACCAAAAATGGAATACTTAATGTTTTTTTTAGAAAAATTAAGTTTTAAAAACAAAAAAATTTCAATAAAATAGTTCAATTTTCAATCAAAGTGATAAATTTTCAATTTTAAAACAAAGAGATGAATTTTCAACTAAAATGACGGAACATTCAAATGCAATAGTTAAATTTTAAGTTAAAGAAAATACTTTTCAACCAAAAAGATGAATTTTTAACTACAAAAAAATAAATTTTTAACAAAAGAGTGTAACTTTCAACCAAACTGTTGAATTTGAAATAAGAAATATGAATTTTCAACTAAGAATATGAATCTTTAACTGGAATAGTTGAATTTTCAACCAAGCAGATTAATTTTCTCTCAAGAAGGACGAATTTTCAACAAAATAGTTCAATTGTCAACTGAAAAAGACCAATTTTCTACCAGTGATGATTTTTCAATTAAAATAATGAATCTTCAACTGCAATAGCTGGATTTTTAACCACAAAGATTAATTTTCAACTAAAATGGATAAATCTTTGATTGGAACAGTTGAATTTTCAACAAAATACATAAATTTTCAACTAAAAAAGATAAAATTTCAACCAAAAATTCAACAGTTAAACTTACAGTTAGAAAATGAATGTTCTACCAAAAAGATGAATTTTAAACTGAAATGGTGGAATATTCAACTAGAATAGTTCAATTTAAAGTTGAAAAAATTAATTGTCAACCAAAAAAGAAGAAAAAAACTATTTTTCAACAAAATAATTTAAGTTTCAACTGGAATAGTTCTAATGAAGACATTAAAGCGATTAAAACTCCAAACTGTAACGGATAGGCTCTGTAATTATTTACAATATCCCGGAAGGATCTGATTATTTTATTTTTGGTGAAAATCGCGACATTTTTAGACATTTTTTTGGTTGGAAAGCAAGTGGCAGAAAGCAGCGGAGGTGCCTTTTTTTTTGCTGCCGACCGCTGATGCCTTTCTTTGACCCGTGCTTCCGAACTCTTGCCCAGGCATTGACGCTTCTTCTGACCGTCAGCAAAAAAAATGCACCCCCGCTGGTTCGTAACACTTACTTTCCAACAAAAAAAATGCCTGAAAATATCGCGATTTTCACCAAAAATAAAACGATCACATCCTTCCGGGATATTGTAAATAATTACAGAGCCTATCCGTTACAGTTTGAATCGCTTTAATATCTTCATTAGAACTGAAGATAGTATACTTGTACATTTTTATCATTTTAAGCAACAATTTGTATTATTTCTTAAATTTATCAAGTGCAATTTGTTCATAAATGTTTTCCTCATATTCATGAATTTTTCCAAATTTTTCCCAATGCCTCTTGTATAAGAAATAATGCTCTAAACTGGACTCTTCTTAAATGTGCCTGAAATTCCTAACTTGTTTTTACATTTTTCAGTCTGCAAAGCAAAAAATTTTCTTTACTTTTTTTTGACTGAGTTGTTAAGCTTCAAAGGCAGATGCCTATCATTTTTGTGCCGATAGTAGTTGATATTTTAACCAATGAAGATTTTAATTTTAAATCAAAACACTTGAATTCAACCAAAAAAGGTTTCAATATCAAATAAAAAACTGTTCAATTCAACTAAAAAAGAGAAATTTTCAAAAAAGATTTGAATTTTCAACTAAGAAAGATTCTTCAGCCAAAAGAAAACAAAAATTTCAACCAAATTGTTGAATTTTCAAGCAAAAAGATGAATGAATTTTTAACCAATTACTTGAATAACTAAAAAAGATCAATTTTCAACCAAAAATAGAATAGTTAAATTTTCAACAAAATAGTTAAATCCTGTAACATAAAACTGCTTTTACGAATGAAAAATTATTGTTATTTAATTTTATATTGCAATTTAAAAAAATGACCACGCTCTCGAAAAACTTCCCTGACTTTAAAAAAATGCCGACATTTCTAGGTTCTTCCAGGTATATAAACATTTCCTGACAATTCCAGGCTTTCCAGGTGAGTAGACATCCTGGAATTATCGTTCAATTTCAATTCCTACATTATATTATACTTTTCGTTCAGTGATTTCATTCTAGAGGCTTCACAGTCCCTATTGTCTCAGGGTGGCCACAAAAGACTTCGAAACAAATTCCCGGTATTCAAAACATTTCTTTAAATTCAATACATATTTCAGAGCTAAATACGTATTTAAAAATTGTGATCACTAAAAACATAATTTTAAAATTAACGAATCTAATGGAGAACATTTTAAAATTTAATGTGTCTAAATTTGAAAATTTAACATTCTAAAGCAGTAGTCCTCCAAATTTAAAACAAAATCACAACCTAAGTTTCCAAAATTAGGTAATCTACAAATTAAAAACATTTTTAACTGTACAAATTCCAAAATACAATACATCCGAATCGAATAATTATTTTGAGCCCTCCAAATAGGGTAATTTTTTCACAGAAAAGGGGGAAAGATTAAACATTAATTTTAACATGTAGAAAAGAAACAATTTTTCATACGAAATTTTATATTTGTAAATAATGTTAAATGATTTTTAAAAATTGGTTATACTCAGGTGGATAGAAATACATTCACGGAAATATAAAAAGTCTGACCGAAAGATTGAACACTAATTTTTACATGTAGAAAAGAAGACACAATCTTTTTATAAGAAATTCTATACTTTCAAATCATTTTAAATTATTTGTTGATGATCCTGCCTACTGAGGATTTTTTTTAATGGGTATACTTAGATTGGAAATCCACTCACGGAGATATAAAAAAGATTAAAATCGTTTTTATAATCAAGAATATTTTCTCTTTTAAAAAATACCAAGATTAATAATAAAATAGTAATACTTATAAGTATAATTAAATATTTCTTTCCAAGATTTGCCACTTCGGCTTTACTATAATTAATATCTACTTTGAATGTAAATTTTAAACTACACTTTTCAATGCTCTCAAACTCAAATAAAAAAGCTTTCAAGATTCAGCGCCTAAAATCTTTTAAATTTCAAAAACATTTAATTTGTATTGGTTCGGCGAAAAAATATTTTATCTTTCAAGTTTTACTTTAATCCTAAATACTTTAGTTTAAATCGTAAAATAAACAATTGTAAATCTTTTATTGGTAAGATTTAAAATTCAAGTAGATAAATTTTGAACGTTTGACTGTAAATTATTAAAGTTAGAAGATTTAACTTTGCAGTTGATCAACTTGGAATATTCTATTTTTTTAATTATTTCACTTTGTAGATTACAATCAAAAAATTTCATTTTTTAATACTTCTTTTTAAAATATATATTACTTTATATTTTTTAACTGCTACAATTTTATATGGGATAACAACTTCTGTTTCCGGTTTTCAAAATTTCGACATGTTTTAAAATGTTTCGGCCTCAACTTTTTTAAGAGTATGTACTTATTTTTAATTGTATGTATTTTCAAATATCGCATATTTAAAGAGAAAAAGGGGAAGTTTTACGAAAATAGGGGAAAAAGGAGAATTTAAAAAAATGGGACACGGGAAATTTTACGATTTTAAATAATGAAGTTTTTAATTTGAAACTTTCATAATTCTCCAAATTTTAATATTAATCTACTCGATTTTAAATGTCGTAAATTTATAATCGTTCAAGTACTCAAATGGTTTTAATTTTTCAGTTTCAAAATCTTTTACGATTTAAATTCGAACCAAATAATTTTGAATTTTACAATTAAAACATAAGTCAATTTCAAAAGCTACTAGTTTAAAGCTGTCCAATTTTCATAATTATATTCTGAAATTTTTAGATTTTGATTTAAAACCAGAAAAGTAGAGAAGAACCTTAAAAGATTCAATTTTAAAATCACGAAAATTCAATTTGTGCAATACTGCAGTCTTCAAACTTAAAAATTTTTAAATTGCTAAAGTTATGAATTAAAAACTCAGTAAGGGCCTTGATTTAAAAATGATAAATTTTTGAGAAATTTAAAAGGCCCCGCACAAAATGTATGTAAAACAATGCCTTTCGATGGATTTTACTGACACTCATTTATTTTGTAGTTTATGAAACTAGAAGTTTCGGAAAAGGACTTGGACCAATTCGACGGTTCCGAGCCATTTTGACGTATCTCCAGCGAATGCGTTAAAACTGTCGTATCTCGTTGTCACGTTGGAAAAGTATTGCAACTCGCAGCACCAATTCCATAGTGTCGTATCTTTTGATAGTGTTTTAAAAGTGTCGTAACTCTTTTTCCTTATTTTTGAAAACGGAGCAATCCAAAATTCAAAATGGATTTTAAAATGATAAATCAAATTATGCCTCGATTTTTCAAGTATGAAAAATTAAAACGTGTCCGTAGATATACGTTAAGTATTATACAAACTTCAAAATGCCGTACATTTTTTTAAAATGTTAATTATAATCAGAAAAAAAAGTATTTTTTTCCATGAAAAACATTTCTTTCGATAATCGAATTTATTTAATTTATAATATATTATATTTATAATTTATAAACCATTTAATGTTTTTATTCTTATAAAAAATCAACGCAAATTCTCCTAAAAACTCTAGAAACGCAACGAAATTTTTGATAGATTTAAAAATTTGAAACATAGAAAGAAATAACACTCTTTTAACTGGTTTCTCTTCAGACGTTACTTCAGTTAATGCGAAAATGTTTTAGGCGACAGTTACGACAGTATGAAACGGAACAAACTCGAAAAATCATAATTGACCAAACTTTCAATAACGTCGCATTTTTTCTATTAATTTTTTATAAACTGAGTAATAGTACCATTAAATTGACAAAATTTCAGTTCAGTAGACTATATGAATATCAATATTTCCTTAAAAAGCGAGTTACGACACTTTTAAAACACTATCAAGAGATACGACACTATGGAATTGGTGCTGCGAGTTACGATACTTTTCCAACATGACAACGAGATACGACAGTTTTAACGTATTCGCTGGAGATACGTCAAAATGGGTCGGGATCGTCGAATTATGACTAGTTTTTTTTTTATTGAATTTGAAATGCTTTTAACTCCAACTATATTTTCAAAAAGAGATAAAAAGTGAATTTCAAACAGAAACGACCTAAAGTGAATTCCAAATTATATACTTTTGAACATTTGAAATTAAACAATTAGAAAGCAAATTTAAGCCTTAAAAATGAAACGATTTACCGTTTTTTTTTTAAATTAAACAATTTTAGAAGTAGCTAAAACTGTAAAATTTTACATTTGAATCGTAGCCGGTCAGGTGACCACCCCGTATCCCTTCATCTTCATTTTGAAAAGCCTTTCACCAATATTTAACATTGCCTCAATCGTTTTCGAGCTGTCGGATTTTATATAATTGGAATTTTCTCATTTTAATTCCTTTTAATGATAGACTGTGAGACCGTATAATAAAATTGAATAAATCACAAGAAAACTAGGAATCCCAGAGGAGTATCAATTTCCCTACATTAATATCCCAATCAAAAATGAAGAACTAAACTAAGCACTAAACTCTGAACGAACCTGGAAGATAATCCAAAAGGTGCTCGAAAGCAAGGAACGCCTCGCTGCCTTCTTCGTCTAAATGCCTGTTCGATAAGTTTTGCCTCCGACTGGGGATCTATCCTCCAAAAGGAACCTTTTCCTGGTTCCTCCTGACTCCTGGGTACTTTGATAAAGTAGCGATTCAGGGACAGGTTGTGTCTAATTGAATTTTGCCAGCCCTTGTCGGCTGTTCGGTAATACGGATAATTCTTGGTGATGTAAGAGTAAATGCCTGACAACGTAAGCTGCTTGTCCTGAGCCGAGGCTATTGCTTGAACAATGAGTTGGGCATAGGAATAAGGTGGTTTTGAGTCATCTTTTGGGGGGCTATAACGAGTGGAAGTTCCATTTGCACCCGAGCTTCCTCCTCCTCCACCTCGATAACGTGGTTCCGCTCCAGGTTCCGGGCTCATCTGCCTGCTTGTACTTTGTCCTCCCTCGTGTCTTTCGATTCCAGAATTTTGTGGGTCATTTGCGACTGCTGCGGCATAAGCTGCCACCATCTGCAGGTCAGCAGATATATTTCTCCTGCCTTGTCCAGCACGCGGACTCGCTGGACAAGAATTTGCAGCACTGATTGTCCCCGTGGGAGATGGGAATGGACTGCTGTAACCCGTGTCGGGGATGTTTATGCGAAGAGGTGGAAGTGGAGCTCTTTGTCTTGGAGGAGACGGCACGCGGACATTGCCTTGTTCCTGTTCGTCCACCAGAGATTGAAAGACAAGCCTTATGTTTGTACTCGGAAATCTGAATGTGCACCTGCAATTCAAAAAAAGGATTATGTAGTAACATTATGTTTATCTATTTCAAATAAAATATTCAGGGTGGATGCCAAACTTCATTTTCAACATTTTCCGACTTTTCCCTGACCAATTTTTCATTCTCCCTGACCATTAATAGTCAAAGATCAGCATTTTAATCTTGTAACACTTTTAACTACGAATCTTTTGTAAACGAAACAAAACAATTTCAGATTAAAATTTATTTATTTCAAACAAAAAAGATTAAACCTTATCCAAAAATAATTACATTATCATTTTAGATATTTTAGAAGACAGTTGAATTTAAAACAAAAAAAGATTTATTTTCAATCCAAAAAGACGAATTTTCTGTCCAAATAGACAAATGAGGGTTCGGATCAAAGAATGAGTCGCACGCTCGAAGACGCGGAAAATTATTGTCCACGTGTCTAGTGATACCCAAATTTTAAAGTTCAAAAAATCAAAATTTTTAAAAATATGATCACATAGAAAAGGGCAAGACGGAACTTTTTTATATCTGCAGTTTTTTGTCCGATAAATATTATTGAGACTATTTAAAATTTGGTATACGACGCAGTGTACCCTAAAAATGCCTACAAAATGAAAGTAACAATCAAAATTGCCTATTGTTTAATAATAATTAATTGCAAATTGAGACCGTCCGATAAGCACGGAAATATCCATTATGTAAAAAAGCACGCGACGCCATCTAAGATTGCAAGCGTTTCTCAACGTTCGCTTGTACTCTCGCCGGTACTCGCCCATAAAGGACGCTTTCTTACATAATGGATATTTCCGTCAATTTTTAACGAATAGATCTAGAAAATTCCAGAAATCTTACTTCAATAGTGAGGAACTAATGCCTCACTGAAAGTTCTTTCAACTCTAAACTTTCTTCCATACTTTTCTTTGTCGAAACTGAAAAAACGTGCTTATCGACCGGTCTCAGTTTGCAATTAATTATTATTAAACAATAGGCAATTTTGATTGTTTTTCTTTGAATTTGCTGGACATTGTTAGGGTACACTGCATGCATATACCAAATTGGACACAGTTTCAATAATATTTAGCTGAGATTTGACGATTTATGTTTTAAAAAATAATTGAATTTGGGAATTTTTTTGTTTAATTTTTTCATTTTTACTATTAAAAATATTTATTTGACAAAAAAACTGGAGATAAAAAAAAGTTCCGTATTGTGCTTGTCTATATTAAAATATTTTAAACAATTTAATTTTTTAACTTTAAAATTTGGATATCACAAAACCCGTGGACAATACTTTTCCGCGTTTTTGAGCGCGCGACACATTCTTTGATCCGAACTCTCAAATGTTTAACAAAACAGTTGAATATTGCACCCACCAAAAATTTCTTTTTAACAAAATACTGGAATTTTTAATAAAATAATTAAATTTTCCACATAATAGTTGAACTTTTAACCAAATAGATGAATTTCAACGAGCAAAGATGATTTTTCAACCGAAGGGTCGAATTTTTAATTTAAAAAATTAAACTTCAACAAAAAATAGTTGTATTTTCAACTAAATAGTTCAATTTGCAACTGGAAAAGTTGAATATTTAATAAAAAGAAGAATTCTTAACGAAAAATGTAATAGTATATATTTCAACAATAAAAAAACGAATGTTCAACAAAAAATGGTAATGTTAAATTTTCACTAAAAAAACTAATTTTCAACAAACAAAAAAACAAACTTAAAAGAAAATATATGAATTTTCAACTACAATGATCAATCTCCAGCTGAGTAAATAAATTTTTAAACAAGTAGTTGAACTTTCAACACAGAAGTTGAATTTTCCAAACAAAAACACGAATTTGTTATAAACATTTTTCACTCAAGAAAGAAAAAAAATCATACAAATTGTTGAACTTCCAAGCGAAAACACCAATTTTTCATAAAAAAGTTCAATTTTCAGCCCGAAAATATGAATATTCAACAAAAAAATTCATAAAGGTTGCAGTTTTAACAAAAAAAGAGGAAATTTCAAACAAAGAAGAGTAGTTTTCTATAAAAATTAGACGAATTTTCAACTAAAAAAGATCAATTTTCAAACAAAAATGGAAAAGTTACATTTTCAGTTTAAAAAATTAATTTTGAAACCCTCCCAAAAAAGAACTTTCAACAAAATAGATAAAATTTTTTACCAAAGAGACGAACCTTCAACAAAATAGTTCAACTTTTAACCGAATATATGAATTTTCAACTAAAATGAAGAATCTTTAACTAAAATACACTGGAAATCTCATTTAAATCCCTCCCATTTATGTGTTTCCGAGAATTGTTGCCGTGACGGTTTCGGTAATCCCCGGGGTCGAGAGTGGCCCGCGGGGTCGAGAGAAGGTTGACTGTTTACGTTCTGAGCTAAATTTCAAGTTCAAAAAATTAATTTTCAACCAAAGATATAAATTTTCAACTTAAATAACGAATCTGAACTGAAATAGTCAAATTTTCAGTTTAAAAAAATCAATTTTAAAATAAAAAAACTATGAAACAAAAAGGTGAAGTTACAACGAAAATGACGAATCTGCAAGAAAAAAGGATTTTTTAATAAAGTGGTTCAACTTTCAACCAAGTAGTTCAATTTGCAACCGAAAAGGATGAATTTTTAACGAAAAATGTAATAGTAGATATTTCAACCAAAAAAGATTTACATTTTAAATCAAAAACAGTTAAATTCGACGAAAAAAGAGGAATTTAAAACAAACAGTTGATTCTTCAACCAAAGATGATTAATTTTCAACCAAACAGTTACATTTTTATCCAAAAAGATGAAATTTCGACTAAAACAGATACATTTTTAAAGGAAATAGACGAATTAAAAAAAAACAGGTCAATTTTAAACCAAAAAAAATGTGTGTAGAATTTTCAACACCAAAATGTTTGAATTCAAAAAGGATAACTTTTTAACAAAATTGATGAATTTTCAACCAACCAATAACATTTTTTACTAAAAATATAATCGCCAGGAGGAAGCAAGTGCAAAACAAAAGAAATACAAGGCCAATAAATTACTAACAAGACTAGTATTATATCAGGGTGGCCGTGAAGCTTCGTGTTCTAAATTCCTTAATTTTTCCCTGACTAATTTTTCATTTTCTCTAATCATTAATATTCAAAGACCAGAATCTTAATCTTGTAGCATTTTTAACATATAATCTTTTAGAGACAGAATAAAACAATTTCAAATTAAAATTTTCAAATTTATTATCCTTGAAAGTTATTTAAAAGAACCCCTTATAGACATTCTCTGACTTTCCCCTGATTTCCAGGTCTTCCGTGACCTATGACCATAGTGGACCTACGACGATAGTGGATCAATGAAGAAACATCGCCTTCATTTTACGGTTGTAAATATGAAATGAACTAAAGGAAGATAAAGTGAGGATTCTATAGAAGATAGAGATATTAATAGTAGCTTGAGTGTAGAGACTACAATGCTATAAACCACAAATATTGATTAGGTGGCGGATGTCCTCTTGATAGCAAGGCTACTAAGGAATTACAACCTCACATCACGATAACATGTACTTTGCAAAGAGATTTGCAAGTTATTTTAAATATTTAAGACAAAAGTTTGTTATCTTCAACGATTCTGATACGGTTACCCCACTTCTATTAAATTTCCCCTTTTTTATGATAACAAGTCAAAAACTTCCATCATAAGACCTTTTCAAGAGTTTATAGAAAGTTTAATTTCACACATTATTTATACAATACTCATGGAAGGTAATTCATTCCAAGAGTAAAAATGCTTCGAAAGAAGTATAAAAGTCTGATCTGTTTAAATGTGTGTAATTTTACTTGCTGAAAATTAATTTTCTTTACAAATACTTCATTATTCTGATTTAAATATTCAAACTGGGAAATGAAAATGATAGAAGAACAAACGTAAACGTTAGTTTAAATTCTCTTCATATGACAAAAATTTATGAAGTAAGAAATAAAAAAAAGACGTGCACGTAATTCCTAAAGTCTTCAATTTAGAACATCTTGATACGAACCAGAATGTTTTGTTTATCATAATTTATTAGGGTGATATGCCTTTGGAAATTAAATGCAAAGATACTGATAAGGGAATAATTGATTACAATGTTAAGACATACTTTCAATTGGAAATACTAAAAATCGGAAATAATGAATTGACAGTGCTGTAACATGAAAGCATTATTGTTTGAGAAGCGTCGTATTTTAGAATAAATTCCACTGAAAAATTGCTCGATACCTAATTCATACTTATTAATAGTTGCCTTGAAGTAGCTAAGCCGCGAAAGGAAAAGCTAACCAATGAATATACGCTATAGGCATAATCTGACAATGACAGAACGATAATATTATGACGAAGGATAATGTTTGTTTCCATTTTATATTGGTAGTAAAGTTTAAAGGGACATTGTTTACTTACATAAATTCACTTCTTTCTGATTCTGGCAAAGTGCGAACGTAAATATAATTGAAATAGCATATCAGTACATAATAATAACTTCTTATCTGAAAACGCATTTAAGCATAACGTTCAAAAAATAGGAGCAAACGCCGAGATAAATTCAGCAATTTTAAGAAATAAATGACTCACATTGTTATTAAATTGAAAGACTGCCGATTCTTGTGAAACAATACGAAAACATGGGAATGACAAATGAGTCAAGACCAATTTTTGAAAATTCTATTTTTAACGGTTTAAAGTAATTTTTCTTTTTTTTGTCAAAAAATACCTGCTTATGTTTTCATATTTATAACAAAAGTGCTTATTTTGACCAATACTTTTTCAAGTTAAGTATTATTGAGTTAGGCAATCAGGGTGTCTACTCAAATACTGAAAAAATTCCCTGACAATTCCAGGTTTTTTTTCAGTTATAATTTTTCATAGTACGGAGCCATTCAAATATTTCGCATTTTATATAAATCATTTATTATAAATCATGTTTTTTTTTAAGTTACTAGAGATTCAATTAATGTTTTATTTTGACAAATTAAATTACAAAATAATCTTAAATATATTAGCACCATCGATTAATTAAATAATTGAATAATGCTAAGAATATAATTTATAGTTTCTTGAATTTCTGTCGAAAGTCCATGAATTGGAAAAACAATTATCCAGATTTTTATTTTAACTTCCTATAATACCTACAATACAGGGCATGTTTAGGTAAAATTAATGTGGGTTGGGTACTATATTCAATTCAATTTAAAACTTCTTCAAATTCTTAACTTTTCCAGTAAAACAAATATATGAGTTCTCGACCAAATAGTTTAATTTTCAACTAAAAAAAATATCAATTTTCAACCAAATAGTTGAATGCTGAAATAAGAAGGATTAGTTTTCAACCAAAAATGGAATATTAAAAATTTCATTTAAAAAAATTAATTTTCCACTCAAAAAAAATTAACAAAGGTGATTAATTCTCAACTAAAATTACGAATCTTCAACTAGAATAGATGAATTTTAAACAAAGAAGATGAATTTTCAAACAAGAATATTAATTTTCTGCCAAAAAGACGATTTTAAAACAAAATACAGGAATTCTCAACAAAATAGTTGAATTTTCAATTAAAAATAATTATTAGTTAAAAGAATTACTTTTCAAACAAAACAAAATTTCAATACCAGAGATGAATTTTCAACTAAAATCATGAAACTTTAACTGGGATAGATGAATTTTAAACCAAAAAGATGAATTATTAACAAGAGTTTAACCTTCAACAAAGTAGTTTTACTTTCAATCATAAAGATGAATTTACAACTAAGATGTTGAATATTTGATTGGAATAGTTACACTTCCAGTTTAAAAAAAATTATTGCTAACAAAAAAAAAACTAATTTTAATAAGAATAGTTACGATATCAAACAAAGTGATGAATTTTCAACTACAATAATGAATGTGTAATTAGAATAGTTCAATTTTAAACCAAAAACATGAATTTTCGACTAAAATTATGAAGCTTAAACTATAATAATTGAATTCTCAACCAAAAAGACAATTTTCAACCAAGAAAATTAATTTCTACCAGAAAAGACGAATTTTCTACTAAAAACGTTAATTTTTAAACCAAAATTTAAATAGTTAAATTTTCAGTCAAACGAAATATTTTTCAGCCAAAAAAAAAACGAATTTTCAACTAAATAGCTCATTTTTCAACCAAAGGCATGAATTTTGAATTAAAATTATAAATATTCAACCTAAGAAATTAATTTTTACCAAGAGTTAAAATTTCAACCAAGTAATTCAATTTTCATTCCAAAAAAGATGAGTACTGAACAAAAAATGTAGTAATTAATATTTCAACCAAAAAAGTTTTTCATTTTCAATCAAAAACAGTTGAATTTAATCAAGAAAGACGACTTTTCAACATGAGTTGAATTTTCAATTAAGAAAGTTATTTCAGTCAAGAGAGAGAAAAAAATTGCAAACAAACTGTTGAATTTTCAAGCAAAAAGATTAATTTTCAACGAAGAAGATTAATCTTCTACCAAAACGAACGAATCATTGTTCTTTAATTTGATATTGCAATTAAAAAAAAAATTAAGCACACTTTTGAAAAAATTTCCTGAATTAAAAAAAAAAAACATTTCCTGACATTTCAGGTTTCTCCACGTACATTACCGACAGAAAGTTAGGGTACGTTTATATTTTTTGTTTGAACATTTGTCTTCACTCCAAAGCCAATTATCTGTGCAGAAACTGAATCTACGACTTTATTATCAGAATCATTTGAAAGATTATAAAATTTTGCTTCGAATTCGCCCAGGTTGAAGTTATTTTAATGAACGAATGAAAAAATATTTAGCTTCAAAGCCAAACATTTTTTGTTTGACAAAATGAACATTTTGAAGTCTTGAGTTCATCTCTTTACCAAATCTAGAAAAATCATAAAATCAAGAAAAAATCCTACTTTTTAAATTTAAACAAAGAAGACGATTAAATATTATATAATTGCCGGGAATTCATCAAACAAATTTACTTGTGCAATATAAATTTTTGGGAGCCAAAAGTACTTTATATTTCACTTTATTGTTTATCTTATTCAATCTGAAGTTGCACCTTATAAAAAAATGAAGGTTAACAACTAATCTCGGACTTTTGACTCCCAAAAATTTCTATTGCACGAATAAACATTTTTTTATTAACACTCAGCAATTACATAATAGTTAATGCTGTTTTTAATTTAGATTTAAAGAAGAATTTTCTCTTGATTTTCTGATTATTTAGGAACACTTTTCTAGATTTGGCAGAGTTGAACTCAAGATTTCGAAAATTCCATTTTTCTAAAAAAAATCTTTCACTTAGAAACAAAATATTTTTTCATTCGTTTATTAAAATAACTTCAACCTCGGCGAATTCGACGCGAAATTTTGTAATCTTTCAAATGAATGTGATTACAAAGTCTTAGATTCAGTTTTTGCGCAGATATTCACCTTTGAAGTGAAGAAAAATAAAAAAAAAATAAAAAAGTAAAAAAATGTACCCCCAAACTTTCTTTCGGTAGTGTATATAAAAATGCCCTGACAATTCCAGGTAGGGTAGAAACCCTGGCAATGTTTTATTTTTGAAAACAATCGTTCCCTTCGGGCGATAAAAAGTAAATGCAAGTAAAAGAAAGTTTAATTCATCTTAGATAGCACTCCTTAAGATCGTGCATCAAAAATAAATGAATATCTGTATCAACCAATATGTCGTAATGATGTTCTGACGCACATTTATTATCTCATTAGAATATTTGATTTTGAAGCAATCTTGTGCTTGTTAGCATTCTGGGACTTTTAATACTTTGAATAATTATTTAAAAGGCGGCGTATCCATACCGTAATTTCGGTACGAATAGCTTGATTCTTTCGGTGTGAATAACGCGACCTGGAAAAAGGAGCCAGCTATTCGCACTGAAATTTTATTGCGAACAGCAGGATTTTTGCGGTACAAGCAGACACATCCCATGTAATAAGATAGATCTAATCATATATTTTCAATAAAAACAATCTTTAAATGGGTTTCAAAGATGTCCAAAATATTTGTAAAGATATTATCATTGTGATCAGCATCTTTCAATTAAAAATTTGTATTTAATTAAAAAATTGAAGCTGGTTTGAAACATTTGTGAAACATTTACATTAGAATACTTTGAATAGGAGAAAGTTAGGATTTTTGACATTAATAAAATGAGCTTCTTTACTAAAGTAAGTTTATGTTCAATAATTCATTTGTTTAAATTAACGGATGATCTTAAATATCAACAAATACAAATTTCGCGAGTGTTGTTTAAATGTATACATTGCATAAACCATCAATTGTTGTAAAAACAAAATTTAATTAATTAATTAAACACCATAAATTGTCAATATTTTGCATTATATTAATGCAAAGAAAGATGATTAATGTTTTGTATTTTAATAACCTGCACGATTTCTTCTGCAACATGAGAAGAAGCATTAACAGGCTTAAATATGAAATTTTATTTTCGCCTTGAGTTCCGGTATCCTAACCTCAAACAACGTGGGCGAAAATCAGATACTTTGTTCAAAAAATGTGATGCTATATATTTTGCTATTCTCAAAATCAAAATAATGCACACATAAGAAATCAGAAAATAATTTTAAAATCCAAAATGGTCCAAGCTCTATGACGTAAAACATTCATAGATGGATACCCGACAAACAGATTTGAGCCTGCACATTGTATATCAACAACTATTAAATCTCGCCACTTTTGTCTTTGTTGACAATTCGCATCATGTTTTAATTCTGAAAATTTATCCATTTTGCAGATTAATTAATTGACCTATTTGAATACAGCAAGAGAATTACTAATTTTCTTTAAAATCCCGAACTTTCTACCTGCTGTATTGATCAAAGAAAATGCGTAACTTTGCCTCGAGATGCTTCACAGTTCAATTCATCCTAACCTCAAAACAACGTGGCCAATATTTCAAATGCCAAATATTTTATTTACAAAATCTATAATATATATTCTACTTCACACCCGATTCAAAATAATAAACCTCAAGTGTCCGAAATAATGAAATAATACAAAAATTCAAAATTACTACAAAATCATGAAAAATTAATCAACGCTACAAAACGTAAAATATTCATATGCATCAGTTCAAATGTTTTGTTTAAAGAGAAGCAAATAAAAAAATGCTACTTTGATAATAAAAAAGTAGGGCATTCTACATTAAAAGATGATTCACACAAGAATTCTTCCATTAAACAAATTGCAAACCAAATTCGCCATTTTCGTTCTATGAATTTGGATTTGACTTTAATTAATGGTAACGTAATTTAAACAACCAAATAAACAATAATGGTGGCTATTAATTCCCGATAAAAAAATTCCAGTAACCTTAGACAATTGTCGACAGTTCTGAAGTCATGTTGCGCAATCGGACAATAATATTTTGGAGTCACAGATTCTGAATGATTCGCAAGTTATTCATTTTAAATTGTCTAATTTATCAAGTTCCAGTTTCAAATTTTTCTATTTCGACCGTCTTTAGTTTAAAATTGCTAATCTACATTCTACAAATTGAAGAATATTGAAGGATTTCACAATTATTCAGTTTGGAACGACTTTTTGAAACCATAACATTTTTAACGATTTAAAATTTCAGGAACTGTCAACTACGAAATTTTCCTTAATCTAAGCCCTTGCCAGCTCGTGCAGGGCTAACGTTACGAAAAATTCCGTAATACTAGCCCTAGTGCTATACTTGAACGGTTAGTTTTACGGAAAATTCCATAATACTAGTCAGTGCCAAAATTTTAATTCTTAGCGCTTTCATTTGTAAATTATACAGTTTTAAATGCTTTTCATCACTTTAGATTGAGTCAGATAACTTTTTTCCCTTTTCCGTTAAAATAAAAATATGAACTGTTTAATTTTGTTTTCATAATTGAACACGTGTATATACAACTCTACCCACGTTGTATACCTTGTATATCAACAAAGTCTAAATCTCGTCGTATTATTCATTGTTGACAACAATGATCATTTAATAATTTTCATAAGTGATTGGTTTACCTAAATTAAGCGACTGATTGACTAATTTCAACAAAAATTCCCAACTTTCTTCTGATCAAGGAAAATGCACATGCTTGCGCCTTGCTTGTATTAACGGCATCCTAACCTCAAAACAACGTGGACAATTATAGGAACTTTGTTCTTAAAAGTGCTAAAAGTTAAAATCGACATCTTCCTTTAATCTAAAATCAAAATAGTAAATCTAAAGATTCCGAAATCATTAGCTAATATGAGAATTCAAAATTGTTATCAAATGACGTAAAACGAAAAAAAAGCCAAGCCCAGTCCAAATATTTATCTAGTGGGCCAAACAAGCTTAAATTTGCACGAAAATTATCACTGTCCAACTAAATTTAGCTACATCTGGAAAAATGTTGTTTAATAAAAGAATTAGGTCAATTAAAATAAAAAGATGATCCAAACAAATGGTTGCTCGATAAAAAAAAACAACAAACAACTCAAAATCCGCTTATTTTGTTTTTCTTTTGACAGAATTAAATTCAACTGATCATAATATTTTGAAAAACAGTCCACAACAACAGTGGCTATTAATTCCCACCCGAAAAAAGTTCAATAAAGTCTACCGACGTAATCCTCAGCAATCCTTAGTCATTTTGTGCAATCTGACCATAACATTTTCAAGTCACAGATACCGGGTATCTCACAAGTAACCACCTATCACCACCCATTACAAAACCTTTCTCTGCGTTGAAAAACTCTCGAAAAGAAAAGAAAACAAAAAATCTTGACAAGAACCAAACTGATGAAAATAAGGAAAAGGTTGAAAAAATGGGAAAATTCGCAAAAGGAAGTAGGTCGACCATGAGGTGTAAAGGTGAAAAGGTGGCCAGGGGAAATGAGTGGGGCGGAGAAGACTCACGTCTTTGGCAGTTGAAAAGCGGGTGCTCCCTTGCGCTGGAAAACCCCATCCACGAAGACCCCGTTTTTCCCGTTGCAGGTCATGAAAAAGTAAGGATGGTCGTAGTAGACCTCGAGGTGGCGCCTGGAGATGAAATTAGAATGGCCCACATTGACATCCACTTGGCCCTTACTGCTGTTACGTCCGATGGTTATTCGCCGCTGACGCACCATGTACTCGAATTCGCGACCCTCGAGTCTTGCAATCGGTGCATCTTGGTGATGGAACTGCATCTTCGTGGGACTTGCCGGCGCAGATTTGAGGGCCAGAAGGGCCCACGCGTCGCTTTCCTGGGTTCGAGAGTACGTGGACATCGTGGTCGAGCACGAGACGGGAGAGAGCCAGAGCCCTTTTTGCCTTTTTCCTGTGTTTTCTGCACTCACACACAACACGGCGCGAATATGGCCGGCCCTCCTTGACGAGGCGACGGCACCAAAAGTCACAAGCACAACGACTGAGACGACGACGAACGTGTATACTCGCCCGACTCCTACCGCTCCCCGCACACGCTCAAATATTTTCTGTCCTCTTTGGTTCCTTGTTTACCCACAAACGTGGGTGGCCACCACTGCCACCACGTGATTCTTGTACGCGCGAGCGAACTGCGAACACGGCTTTTAACCTGCCCGGACTGAGGGACTCTTAGGGCATCTGACTCCGAGTTGTGTTTTGAGGATTGTCAAAACAAAGAGGAAGAGTAGAGGACAGTCGAGAACAGCGACAAGAGATTTTCGAAGATGTTACTATGCAAACACATAGCGATAGCGCTCGCTCCAAGTTTTGCAGAGTTTGTCTTCTGCTTTGCACCGGAGACGGATGTTTGGTGCTTTGCTTAGCGTAGTATAAGATGGCGGCAATTAAGGCGGCTAATTTAAGCGTCGAGTAGAAGCATTTATCACTGGGGTGGGCCAAAAAAACTCAAAATGATTAGATACATTGGTAATAGCACTGAAAAGTTTCTTTGCGGCATTATAAACAAATTTTTTTCAATTCACAAAATTTCTCACCGTTGGGCAAGTTGATAAAAAAATTTTAATTTTAAATGTACACGTAACCACGGCCGTTTATTATTTTTTTTATGCTCTTTTTAATAAACTAATGAAACACGTACATATTTTTAAGTTTTGAACCAATTTTTTAAAATATTTTTTACGGATCCTGTGTAAACGGATTTTCACGGATCCTGTGTAAAAATGACTCATGTTTCAGGATCCGTAAAAAATAGAAACAAAATTTTGTTTAAAACTTAAACATACAAACGTGTTATAAAATGGCATTTTTCGTCATTTTTTTGAAACACTATATTACGAAAGAAAATTTGTTTCTCACTTTTTTTTCGTTTAAAGTTATTTACTTCCATAGAATTTATCGACAAAAAATTAAAAATTTGAAAATTTTCAAACGGCTTGCCCAGTGGTGAGTAATTTTTTTAACAGTAAAAAAAATTTTTAATACCACAAAGAAATTGTTCAGTTCTATTACCAATGAATCTAATAATTTTGTCTAACATAATGACAATAGTTATTCAAATTTAAACTAAAGGACATTATATATGGACAGACAGACCATCGTACATTATTAAAGTTAATTTCCAAAATATTTAATCTGTATAAATTCAACGAAAAAATACTTTACCTTTAAAGGTTCATTTAAATCCTTAATAGTTAAGTTTGAAATTAATAAAAATTTAAAAAGTTAAATTAATTATAATAGATAATTCTGCAAGTTAAATAAAAGCTTTCACAGCTTTAATATCGTATATTTTTAAAAATAACTTGATATTTGTTATTTTTTCAAATCAATTTATATGATTATTTTCGAATGGAACAAGTGACAAGTAAAGTTTTCTCTGCTAAAAAACTTTAATTTTTCGTCCAAAAAACGTTCCCCTCCCTTTTAGATTTTGAAAAATGTGTGAAAGTCATCAGCTTTTTAAATTCTACTTTTCTGGTGCATTTTACGTTAAAGTTCTAAAAAACCTAAAAAAGTTCACAAATTTCCGAACAACCTAAAACTAGCTGTGAATTCGATCTCGCGTGTTTCCACTTTATTTGTATTAATATTTATATGGTGCTCATTTCACGAGCACTTTGCTTCCTGTTAGCAATATTTGCTTCCTCATAGAGGAAGCATTTGTGGTTTTTTAAATAATAGACAAACTTAAATTTTCATTTTGATAAATTTAAGAATAGAAATTTGCAAAAAAAATACAAAATTACATAATACAAAAAAAATCAAATACAATGACAAATCAGACAAATAAAATTTTATATTTAAAATGGTAATTTTTCGAGCTGGAAAAGGGAAGGGGAAAATTCTATCACACCCTATCCCTTTGCTAGCTTTATGCTAAGTTAATTTAAGTTGAGAGTTAAGTTTTCAATTAAAAAAATTTACTTTCATCCAAAAGGTTGAATTTTTAAACAATTATTCAAATTTTCAATAAAAAACAGTGGAATTCAAAGAAGAAAGACGAATTTAAAAAAAAAATTCAAAATCAATTTTGAATTATGTTAATGAAAAAACTGTCACTATAAAAAACCGTGTTTTCAAATAATATGCATTACCATAGTTTCCTTACTGTTCAATAAAATGTATCAATATTATAAATCAATCGATTCGTCTCGAATCAACACGTCTTTTCTATTCTCACCTCAACTTTAAATTATGAGAATGAGAACCTTTTGTACAAAAATAGATTTTTAATGTAATATAAATGACCATAACTTCCTTACTCTTCAATAAAATGTATTAATATTATAGGTCAATCGATTCGTCTCGAACCAAGGAATCTTTTTTATTGTTGTATCAACTTTGAATTATGTTAGTGAAAAAAGTTTTACTATAAAAAACCGTATTTTCAAATATTATGCATTACCATATCTTCCTTACTCTCCAAGAAAATATATTAATATTATAGATCGATCGATTTATCTCGAACCAAGGAATCCTTTCTGTTCATGTATTAACCTTGAATTATGTTAATGAAAAAAGTTTTACTATAAAAGACCGATTTTCAAAATATATAAATTACCATAACTTCCCTACTCTTTAATAAAATATATTGATATTATAGGTCAATCGATTCGTCTCGAACTAAGGAATATTTTTCTGTTCTTGTATCAACTTTGAATTATATTAATGAAAAAAGTTTTGCTATAAAAAACTGATTTCTAAAATATATAAATTACCATAAATTCTCTACTCTTTCATAAAATGTATTGATATTATAGGTCAATCGATTCGTCTCGGAACAATGAATCTTTTATATTCTTGCATTAACTTTGAATTATGCTAATGAAAAAAGTTTTACTATGAAAAACCGATTTTTAAAATATTATTAAGTGCTAAAAAAATTCAATGAATATTTTTAGAAATCTTTAGGTCAACTTCAAGATATAATTAGTGATTATACGCCCTTCAAATTTCATCAAATTATCTTTAACATTGTGTTAGACATTATTAAATTGAGGAAGTTTTAATTAAATGAATTTAAATTTGTTGGAAAATATTACCATTACAAATCTTCCTCTATGATAAAGCGAAAATTGAATAATTTTCATTAATCCAACTCACAAACCCCTTTTGTCTATACATTGTAACAATTTATTTGAAAGTAAGTGACCAAACATTGCTAATCCTCACGAAATTATTTTCATCCACTTATTTGCTTATAAGAAATTCAACAAATGTTTTAACTTCTACAGTTTTATTGAAAAACATTCCTAAATAGTTGTGTCATTGATTCTAGATTTTTTTGTATGAATCTAAATATTTTATAACAAACGGTACTCTTCAAACGTCAAAAAATTTGGTTGTGTTCACCTTGTTTAGGAAATAAAAAAAATTAGAAACCTTTTGTTTAAATCGGATGTCAACGGCGTATGCAGAATTTTATTAATTATCATTTATAAATAAATTTCAAATATGATGAAAATAATTGTGGTTTTAAAATTAATTTGTTTTTAATTAATAACTTTTCACAATTTACAGAGAAAAAAATGGGTTAATCAAATAAAAATGGTTTAATCAAATGAGAATTGTTTAAAAAATTGCTAAATATTCTTAAGAAAAAATATTACTTTCAACATCTGTTAATCGTATCATTAATTCCAGAAAATAATAACTTTTAACGCTTTACAGGGGAAAAAATGGTTTAAACAAATAAAAATTGTTTAAATAATGATGAAATATTCTTAAAACATATATTATCTAAACATTCGGTAATTTGGTCATTTTTTCCAGAAAATAATAACTCTACGATTTTGAGGCGAAACGATTGTTTAAACAGATGAAAATTGATTAAATATTTATCATTCATCCCGAAAGATTATAACTTTTCACGACCTACAGAAAGAATAAAATTGTTTGAAAAAATAATAATTGTTTCAACAATTCAAAATTATTTTTAAAAATACTTAACATCTCGTCACTTATAGATTAAAAATAATTCATGTTGAAAAAAATCCGTAAAATATCCTCTGTAGCATGAATTTCATAGAAAACTGCTATTCTGCATTTTTTGAGGCACTTTCCGGGCACAATAAAAGGGTATTGGGGGGTCAAAATTAAAAGACACGATACTTTAATTTACAAAACGTTCATAATAAGTACTTCTTTTTTCAATTTTTTTTTTGAAAATCGAGCTTTTCCCATTTAAAATCCCATGTAAATTTCAAAACCCCGGGGCACGGGTTAACGTTGAAAAAAGACGGATTTTCCTCCCTCCAGAAAATTGATAAACAAAAATCGAAATTCGAATGTTTACAGGTGTAAATATGGGCAACTTTACTATCTGTCCAGAAAATTTAGATACCTCTATTTTTGTACACCATTGTACATGGTAACAATTTAATTGAAATTGAGTGAACAAACATCACAAATTTTTGTTGTGGCCATCTTGTTTATGAAATAGAAAAAGTATTGAAAAACTTTTTTTTAAATTTTTACAAAATTTTCGAAAAAATGTATTTATTTTTTATTTTGTTATTTTGAAATGTATCTTAAAATAAGTGAATTTAGATGTCTGAAAGTTAAATCGGTCAATTAGAACTCAAGATACGTCATTTAAAAAAAAATTGTCCAAAAACTTAAAGTCTCATATCTCCGCCATTTTTTCGAATTTTCGAAAAAGATTTGGTGACATTTTTTTATCTCTCTTGTATCTCTTTTGGTAGAGAAATTTATTCTCTTTCTGTTGAAAATGCAACTGTTTGATTGAAAATTATTCTGTTTTGGTTGAGGATTCAACTATTTGGATAAAAATTGGTATTTTTCTTCGTGGTTGAATTCAACATTTTTTATTTAAAATTAAAATTTTGTTAGTTGTTTGTTTGAATTCTATTTTTTTAAAGTGAAAATTGAAATCTTTACATTACAAATATATTATATTTTTGTTGATAATCCACCTTTTTTGATTGATGATTCACTATGTCAGTTACACATTAATCTCGCTGTTTAAAAACTGAACTATTTTGTCAATAATTCATTGTTTTGGATTGAAAAATCATTTTTTATCCTTGCGGGAGGTTATGTCTGTTGACTTGAACAGAAAAGCAATTAATTTTTGGATCCTAAAGCCAATCATAACATCGAAAAAGAAGAATCTACTAATTTTTCAAACTGAAAATTCAAGTATTCCACTGTTGGTAGACGTTTTTTTTTAATAATTTGACTATTTGATTCAAAATTCGTGTATTCTTTAAACTAGCTGTGAATTCGATCTCAAGGGTTTCCCTTTGTTTGTACTTATAATTATATGGTACTCATTTCACGAGCATTTTGCTTCACATTAGCAAATGTATTTGCTTCCTCATAGAGGAAGCATTAGTGTTTTTTTTTAATAATAGATAAACCAAAGTCTTTATTTTGATCAATTTAAAAATAGAAATTTACAAGAAGTACAAACTTATAAAATACAAAAAAATTTTATACACAAAGGAAAATTAGACATATAAAATTTTGTATGCGAAATTATCATTTTTCGAGCATTGTCAGAATTATTTCATTGGAAAATCTATGATCAAAAAGTCTGTTATATTCACGCGTCAACTTTGAATTATGTCGATGAAAAAATTTTTTCTGTTTGAAACAGATGTTTCAAATATTATAAATGACCATAACTTCCTCACTCTTCAATAAAATATATCTATATTATAGGCCAATCGATTCGTCTTGAATCCACACAACTTTTCTATTCTCGCATCAACTTTAAATTATGAGGATGAGAAAATTTTTAATGAATTACAGCCAAATCCCATTCCGACACGAAAATTTCCATGATCAATTGTCGTGGACTCCACCAATTAGATACTTTAGAGATGATAGATACCCTTCAATTAAAAATAGTGTCAGTATGTCTTGAAATTCACGGTCCACGTGCTTCTGCACAATAGCTGCATGGACATGACATAATATACTATCGGGTATCGTATGCACATTACGCATTATCCTACTACCATGCACATATTCCATAACACGCAGTCGCGCTGAAGAGGCGACTTGAATAATAAACCTCGTGCGCGGACTCAGATTATAATTAGTTTCCCGTTATCCCGAAAGACAACCTTAAAATCTCATGCGGCTTTCTACCACGCACCACGCCACCCGCATGACGTTTATGTAATCTCACCTATTTTCCTCTTCCAACCCTCTCCAGGGAGTCAATTGCACTCTTGCTGCAGTCTTAATTCACTCTCCACCGAAATTCATATTTCCTTTTTTTTCTTCAAATACTGTTTATCTCGCAAGCTCTGTACTATTTTCGCGCCTACGCAGATTTGAATTTTTTTTAACTTCTTCAAAAAAATAATAACAAACGAGAGAGAACATTCAACTTTGAAGAGAGAGGACACTACACTGGTTACGTATTTTGGATAACTTTCACGTTTCGCCCGCACTAAGCTCCATGGTCATCGATCTCACATTCACGATTCTTGGATTTCCGAGCAGCTAATTTGTATTTTTAAATTCTGCGTTGTCGATTGGGGGAGGGAGGAGGTGGAACACTTGGAGGACTTTCAGTTTTTTTTCGCGAAAAGAGGGTGAGTCCTCCCGAAGGATCGTGAGGACATCCCTTCGGGATTGGAGGACTTTTCGAGCAAGTGCAAGTGGTGGAGTACACCGTGCAGTACTACTTGGGCTTTTAGTTCTTGGAAAAGCCGCAAGCTACGTAAAGCGCGGTGCAGGCTATTTATAGAGCGGCGCCGGCGCCCTGCCAACCCCTATTATAGAATGTTGACAATGCACACCAAGAAAATTCATGTCTCTCCCTAAATCACTGCCGAGATGCGACTCGCTTGGTATCGTGAAATTGGTGATTTTTCTTCGAGGAAACTTGACGGCGAGTTCTATTGAGATTGGAGGAGAGGACATCGATTTTTTTTATAACTAACCCGAGTAAAAATCATAAGTATGGGAGTGATCAATCATTGACTTTCCAAAGTATAAAAAATACATGGTAAATGAGACGATCCCATACTTGAAGTATATTGAAATAGTATAGATAAAGTATATCTAAAGTATAACTGAAGTATGGCTGGAGTACAGCTGAAGTATAGATAAAGTATAGCTGAAGTATGGCTATATATACTACATATATACTATATATACTATACTATACTCAAGTATAGCTGAGGTACATATTATACTTCATTCATACTTAGGCATGGTAAAAGTATCGGACATAGAATTGCACTCATTGTTTCTTCAAGATACCCTAGCAACGGGATAAAACATAATGTATCATAAATGACAGCTCGTCCAAAAATTTGAAAAGTTCACGATTAAAGTGATTTTGTGAATGAAATATTTTTTGAATATCATTCATTAGGATATACAATATACAACGGATATACAATAGAAAACTGATATGATTCTTATGTCATATGTATTGGTAAGGGATCCAGAATCTTTGATTTCTAAAGATAATATTAATAGCATAGAAAGGTTTAATAAAATTGTTACTCAGGTGAAATGCTTAGTGTTAAATGTCGCATAATATAAAGTTAAACAATTTATGTTACAACTAACATTTTACTTATTTACATTTTACTCATTTGCATTTTACTTATTTGAGAATTTACAAACATTCTTTCACATTGTGAACATCATGATTCTGGATCTCTATTTTCATGTATTTCAGATAACCGATTATCTCCCATTTGTAATAATACGGCTTTACCTACTACAGCCATACTTTTCCTATACTTTATACATAATCTACATACTTCAGCTATACTTAGAGGTATACTTCAGACATACTTTGACTGAACATCAGCTATACTTTATCTATACTTCAATAATACTGAGGCTATACTTCTCAGATTCCTTTAAAAATACTTTCCATATACTTCAACCATACATTGTTATACTTTATCTATATTTAAGATATACATCCACTGTACTTCATTCAAATATACATGAAGTATGGGATCGTCTCATAAGCCATACTTTTACTATACCATCTGAGAGATCACTCCCATATGATTTCCCAGATGTTTTCCTAGGTCAATCCCATACCAACACTTTTTTACCCGTAAATCTGCAAAAAATCAAAAAGCTGAGTTTTTTATATCGTTGGAATCTTACAAAAAAAAAGATAAACCTGATTATTCAAATAATTTTATTAAATTGTTAATAACTTGCAGGCCTCGGACTCAACTTTAGCGATCAAAAATAGTGTGAATATTGTCAGAAATTTTATATATTAGTGTCAAAATAGTGTCATAAAATTTTTCAAGTATTAAAAATGAACTTCAATGTTCATTGAAAATGTTATTCTTTAGTCCATAAATTATATAAATTCCTATTTATTTATCGCAGGATAAATTAATAGAATCTAATGAGAAAATCCAACTATTTTTGGTTGAAAGTTCATTATTCTCGATTGAAAAGTCTATCATTAAATTTTTCGTTGAGAAGTCATATTTTTTATTCACAAATTGTATTATTTGATTCAAAATTGAATCATTTTGTTGAAGATTTACCAATTTTATTTAAAAGTTAAACTTTTTGGTTCAAATTCAACTCTTTCCTCGAAGATTCGTTATTTTTACTCGATAATTGAATAATTTGATTAAAATTTTGTTTCGTTCTTTTTTAACAAATTTGCTTATCATTGAAAATTCAACTACATATTTTGTTCATCTTTTTGGTTTGAAAATGTATCTCTTTCTATAGAAATTTCATCTTTTTTGGTGAAAAATGCAACTGCCTGGTTATAAATTACCTTTTTTGGTGAAAATTCACATTTATGGGTTGAAAATTCAACTGCTTTGTAGAAAATTCGTATTTTCGGCTCAAAAATGTAATAGTTTAACAGGAAGTTGAACTATTTGGTTGAAAATTTGTGTATTTTGTTGAAAATTCGTCTTTCTTGGTTAAATCCAACTGTTTTTTACATTAAATTAAAATGTTTTTTTTTTGTTGAAATATCAACTATTAAATTTTTCGTTGAAATTTCATCTTTTTAGATTGAAAATTCAACTTCATGGTTGAAAGTTGAACTAGTTTCTTAAAACACTATTTTTTTGGAAGATTCATAATTTTAGTTCAAAATTCTTTTTTTTTCGTTATAAATTATTCTTTTACACTGAAAAGTTAATTATTTTGTTAAAAATTCAACTGTTTAGTACAAAATTAAACTCTTTTATAGAAAATTCATTTTTTTTATTGAAAATTAATGCTCCTCAATAAAAATTTAACTAAGCCATAGTTGATTAAGCGTTGATCTTTTTTAGTTTAAAAATTCAACCATTTACATAAAAATTAATCAAATAAAGTTTGAACTAACATCTCATGCATTGTTCCAAATATTGAGTTGAAAATTTTTGTAATTTGTTGAAAATTCGTGTTTTCTGGTAGAAAATTCAACTATTTGTTTAAAAATTTACGAATTTTGTTTAAAATTCATCTTTTGTAGTGGAAAATCATTTTTTTCTTGTTAAAAATGCAACTGTATTGTTAAAAATTAATCTGGTTCAGTTGAGGATGAAAAATGAAAATAAGGAAGCCACTGACTACAGTCACATTAAAGAGCCCGCTTAAAGAGATTGTCAAAAATCTTTATGAAGCTAACTTGGCACCAATGTCCTCTTTACTGACGTGAAGTTCGAGTTCGTTTTGTCATCTGTTTTGTTCAAATTCATTTGTTTTGACGTGAAGTTCAAGCGCGATCTGTCATTTGTTTTGTTTGATTTTACGTCTATTTTTGCGTTTTTCGGAAAAATAACAGCCAACTTGGGTATTTGGACCCCGGATTCGGATTCAGCTCCCCCAGAAACATATAGATATGCCGGTGTAGTCTGCCGGGCAGACCACTTTTTTTGTGTGCTGGTGTTATCATAACATCCTTTTGAATTTCCTTGAAAAAAACACAAATTCAAATTTTGATGACAAAAAATAACGAAAAATAAACAATTCTATTTTTCGGTCAAATAATGGATGATATGAAAAAAAGAGTGGAAAAAAATGGTACACTTGAAAAAGATCCAAAAAATTCTGAATAATCACTTTTCGATAGGAAGCGTAGCTTTTGATTCATTCTTAAAAAGCAATGAAAAACTGGAATCTTTGGAAAAACAACACAAGGGACGGAGAAAAATTAATCAACAAATGTTGTTCATTCAAAAAATATCTGCAAATCTTATTTGTTATTTTTCGATAGGATGCGTATTTTTTGTTCAAATCGTAAAAAATAACATTGAAAATAAACAAATTAAGTTTTCGGAAAAATAACTTGTAGTACAATAAAATGTTAATTAACATGATTGTTTTTTAAGGATGTCCACTTATTGTAAATTATAATAACAAGACAATGAAAACACATCTGTCCCAATATCAATGCATAGTATGAATTTTAATGATATAAATTTATTAAAATGATAATAAAGTAATCATACGTAAAATTTCTACTTTATTTTTCAATATCTGAATAAGCAATATATTTAGAACAAAATCGAGTGTAAAGCACGAAATACGTGATGAGAATGTGTTCATTAAAGCCGAAGGAGCTTTAACAAAAGAGAATTCACAATCACCATATTACAGTTTTCGATGAGCAAGCGCGCGCTCGAACTTGCTAGATATTGGAGGGTAATTTTTGTCAACTTCATTGTTCAGTTTATACAAATTGTTTATTGAATTGAATAAAATCAACAAGAAATATTTTGTAAATAACAGTTGAAAAATTAGAATGAATTTTAAAGTGTGGAAAAGTATGTCGATTGAACTTGATAATTCGATTAATTAAATTTTCTAACTTTTATTGAATACTATTATAACGTTTTTTATTCCTCTAATTGTAAGATTTGGAATTGTTAATTTAAATTCAAAAGAAATACACATTTTCATCAACTTAACAACAAAATCCTAGGGATTGAAAAATTGAATTACAGTTAATTTGCAAAACAAAATCTTTAAATTATTTCACTACGGGAATAGATTTTTTCAGTATTAAAGCCCCGGCGGCAGTGACGCTGGTCTCATGGTGTATGGAAGGCCCGCTAGGGTGTTTGCAATGCATTCCTTAATTTCCACTCGTCGTATGATGGCATCGCTTTCTAAATTATAAACATGACCAAAATAGCACGCTTCCGCAATCTGTAAAAATAAAAATAGTTTTTTTTCCTTTATCTTTATCTCTCTCAAAATATGTCATATACGGATAATAATATTCAACAATGAACAATCGTCATGACATTGTACGTGACTAAATTGCGTGATGACGTACATTTTTTTTTAATTTAACTAGTAGTTTTTACCGATTTGTATTTTTATTTTTGCGTGGGTGTACGAAACAGTAATCAGGTTTGGTAATCAATACTCTCTGGTTTAGTATATTATTTCAATTAATTTTATACCACTTGAATTTACATAAATTCTTCTTAATTCACCTTAGTTCATTTGAATTTAATTAACTTTAATTGAATTCACTGTGATACTTTTGAATTCACCGAAATTACTTTGAATTCACATTGAATTCGTTTAAATACTTAATGGTTCTTAAAATTTTATATATTCTTATTTATTCTTTCGAATTGCTTGTTATGCATTTAAACTTTGAAAACAGTTTATATACTTCTAATTTTCTGAAATTTATATAAATTCTAAGTATTCTCTAAATCCCCTGAATTTATGAATTCTAAGTATTCTTTAAATCCTCTGAATTTAAGAATTCAAGAATTCCGAGACAAAGAGTTCCGCAGAATTCAGCAGAATCAAAGGAATTGAGGGATCTCAGATATTTCAGAATATTTACGGAATTCAGAATAATAAAGAAATCTAGAGAACTCAGAATATTAAAATATTTCAGGAATTCAGAACCTTAAAGAAAATTCGGGAATTCAAGGAATTACGGGACATCAGAACATTCAAGGAAGTTCAGAACATCCGAACATTCATGGAATTTCAGGATTGAAAACATTCCAGAAATT